>CAJFCP010000117.1:365637-381837 GCA_904066005.1 Synergus itoensis | reverse complement strand
CTGGTTTCGGAGTGACGCGTTACTATTTTGAAAAACTAACGGTAACAATAACAATTTACGTTATATTGATAGTTTATAAACGAAATACTTCAACTTTACTTAAAAACTATGATTTTTAAAATCTTTTGAGGGGATTTTACCATTTCACGAGAATATTACGTAATTTTCATAATTAACGTGATTATTAATGCAGCTCATAAATATTGATTGGTCTAAAGGTTGAAAGTTATTATAACATTTATTATGAGTGTTTTTGAGTAACGTGTAACTTTTAATGACGTTACTTTTATTACTTTTAATAACGCAGATACTTTTTAAAAATAATCCTGGAAATAAATACATACGAGGAAAGGGAGAATTAATTTTTTAAATTGACGTTAAAGCTTACCATGAATTTTTATTCATTCCCAGATATGTATATGTTTTTTTTTGTTTTGATGAACTACAGAATTTATGCTTCTCTCTTTGGTTCCAATTTAGAAAAAAGTGTATAGACCCTTTTTCCTATTATTCATTCGGAATTTATCGTCAAAAGATTTTTTAAAAACTCCATTAGAGGACTTTTGAGATGATATTTCAAGGGAAAAGCCTGAATTATTCACGGAGCGTATTATGTAAATACATATTTAATTTCGTAAATATTTCCCTTTTCATTTAATTACTTTTGCTTCTTGTTTCTTTTTATTTTCTTTATTATTGGCAGTCTTCCAAAAGCGATGTTTTCCTAACCGAAACACAGGTTTAATAAAATAACAAAGTCTTTTACATAATGAAATAATTAAATCTTTCCTTCAAAACAATTTTTCCACCGCAGGGAGTAGCAAATTGAATTCAGCTGGCGTTCTCATAAGGGATTTTTTTAACACGAAGCGGAAAGAATGAATTCAGCAGTGGAATAATCGAGTGGGTTAGAGTTACAGAAAGTAAGGGTTTGAAACCGATGATATTCCTGGCGCATAATTACCGGCTCCCGTTAAAATCCCCGTGGCGAATAACGTGCTTGTTTGAAACTTTATACCACCCAGATCGAGAACCCAACCCAGAAAATGGAGAATGGGCAAAGCGGTTCACGTGGAAAATACTCTGGTGATCCAGAGGTGTAGTTCACAATGGCCGTTTATATATCTATTAAAAATTTTAGACCACATTGATATACATATAATGTGTAGTTAAGCAATTATTTAGGACAGGATGTCCTACCAACCATAACTCCATTGTTCATTCGCACTGCAAACGAGATCCGAAGTAATAATTTCTGCTTGGTTGATGATATGATAATAATAAGCAATGATGAGCTGTCGTAATTGCATTGAAACAGGTTTTTATCCAACTTTTCAACCAAGTTGTCGAGCTCAACAGCACGTGAAATTATTCGGCAATAATTTTGCCGCTTTTCGAGTTCTTTGTTCAAAATAAGAAAACTAAAAATAAAGTTGCAAAAAGTTAAGGGGTTTAATGTTGTTTCGGGGAATTTAAAAAGATTTCCAACGATTTCAAGGAATTTTAAGGGATTTTAAGAGATTTTTAACAATATCGAGGATCGTTAAGAAATTGCAGGTATTTTTTGGGATTAAAGAAGGTTTCAAAGGATTTCAAGAGATTTCCTAGAAGTACAGAGTTTTCAAAGAGCTCGTAGATATTTCAAAAAATGTTAACGAGATTGCAACAATTTTAGGGGTTTCAAAAAATTGTAAAGGATCTGAAACGAGAGTTTATACAGAATGAAAAAATTGTAAGGCATCGAAAAGAAATTTTAAACGTATCGGGCCCTGATGGGGAAAACTATAGTCGGGGCCACGCTAGAACCCTACTTTAAATGGGGAAAGATAGGGAAATTTCTACACGGGACGATTTCGAGGTTCCAACTTTTCAGTCAAGTTGTAAGTTCAACAGCACGTGAATTATTCGGCAATAATTTTGCTGCTTTTTGAGATCTTACAATTAGTTCAAAATAAGAAAACTAAAAAAAATTGCAAAAATTTAAGGGGTTTAATGTTTTTTCGGGGAATTTAAAAAGATTTCCAACGGTTTTAAGGAGTTTTAACGGATTTTAAGAGATTTTCAAAGAGCTCGTAGATATTTTAAAAAATCTCATGGGATTGCAACAATTTTAGGGGTTTCAAAAAATTGTAAGCATTGAAAAGAAATGAAATGAATAATAAATTGAATAAGAAATTAAATTAAAGATTAAAATGAAATTACAGAGTTTCTTTGGAAAATTTCAAGGGGCTTTTCAAAATTTGATAGAAACTTTTTTCTAAATTGAAAATTCGATTTTGAGAAAGTTTTCTCTCTCCTGAAAAATTATTAAAGTGTCGTTTTAAGTCCTTTCGATTTTCCACCCTACATTTGTGAGATACCGGCCCACGATTTGAAATATCTCATTGTCTGTAATGTGCTGTTGGCCCACATTGTTTCTTAGCATTGACCTCGAAATCCTTTGTCCTGAGTATGCATCACGATGAGAGACAGAGGGTCTTCATTGGTGGTGCAATATGTCGATTGTTCGGACGACAGCTGGTGTCGATATCGCGTGTGACGTGGGTGTGTCCGTCAATTCAAGCCACACTTTGACCTACACAACACCTGGTCACTTCCTGGCACATGGATCCTGCCTCCCCTGAAGAGAATCATTTCCTCTGTGATCAATCTGATAAATTGCTAGTCACCCAGTCACACCAGCCTGGTTCCATTCGCTAATTGATTACTGAATAGACACTCTGCAATCTGCATACCCAAATAAATTCAATTTCAATTCCCTTTTGCGAAAAACTCCATTCTTCTCTTTTTCTCTATGAATTCCTCAATTTCAATTTTCTGCAGTGAAAATCACTCACAGAAAAAACAGCTTTTCATTCATTTAATTTCTGTCAGGCTGCAAGCTATTTTTATATTAGGCGTTCTGAGCCACGGAAGTCTGATTGATTTTATGTGAGAGATTTTTAACCATCGGTTCTGGTTTTATCCATAAAAAACGCTTTTTGGAAATTAAAAAATTCCATTTTTCTTAAAAAGATCTATGAATTTTTTATTGCCCGTTTTACACGGAGAAAACTGGATATTAAACCGTAATATCTAGCTATTTAACTATGGGAAGACTATATCTAGATATTTAGATATAATATATATCTTGATATTAAAACTTAATATCCAGATATTAAAATATATAATCCAAATATTCTAAAATCCAATATTTTAATATCAAGATATTATATCTAAATATTTAGATAGTCGTCCCATAGTTAAATAGCTAGATATTACGGTTTAATATCCAGTTTTCTCTGTGTATCATGGGATGTATCACATAAATTTACCGAATTTTAAAATTCCTGACATTGGAAACCATGGAAATTTAAAATTCTCGAAGTTGAAAATTCCCGAAAAATAATAATTTCCGAAAGAAAATAATAATACCGAGATTTTATATTCCTAAAATTATAAAATTCCTGAAATTTAAAATTCCCGAGGTAAAGTATTCCCGAAATTGAAAATTCCTAAAATTGAAATTTACCGACATTAAAAATTCCCAAAAGTTTTGCAAATTTCCAATTTCGGGAATATTTAACTTCGGGAATTAAAAATTTCGATAACTTTCAATTTCGGGAATGTTAAATGTCGGTAATATTATTTTTTTTCGGGATTTTTATTTTTCGGTAATTTTCAACTTTGGGAATATTAAAATATCGATGATTTTCAATTTCGGGAATTATAAATTTCGGTAAACTTACGTGACCCCTAATTATACACTTTGTTAAAAAGGTATAACAGAAATATATACAGAAAACCGAGCGCGAATATTTTAATTGACTTATTTGTTCTTGACTTGGAGTATAATAATTCAAGCGCTCTTTAAACCATTAATCATTTGATTAAATATTTTATTCGCAGCTTAGGGATTCGGCAGATTAAATTTCAGGATGAAGTATATAACAGATCTTGGTTGTACAGCACTGTAGCATGTTTAATGAAAATTATTGCCGGGACGATTACTTCGCACGTTGGGATTAGGGTTCATCTTCGGTATATAGGAAGATCCTGTAAGCCAGGAGAGTAGGCTAATTACTAAACTATCGAAACCCGGTGCGTAGGGTAAATTCTCTCTCACATACGTAATACAACCGCAACTATTGCTCGCTCGTACATCAAAATTAATATGCAATAGCATTTCACCCAATCTGCGGGGCCCGCACTACCACACGCTGATAGGAAAATTAATGACCGACGGATAAATTGACCTTATGTCGAGAGGCCCGGCCTGAGTGGAAATAATTCTGTACCAAAATGTCACTCGAGATGCGAAGCGATGTGTATTTCCATGAGCTACAAATGGCCTTATTAACAAAGAGATATTCGAGTTTCATATCAATCATTTCGAGTTCAAATAAATACTCGACTGGTTACATATTTTGGGATCAAAGACAAACACCAGATATCAGACTAAAATTTAATAGCGTTATACATAGTTTATCGCCTTCTTTCGAATCCGGGAAGAAATTAAAAAAATGTTCAAAATTAACAAAATGGCGGTGGTTTTTCTACTAAAAGTCGATTTTCTCAAAAAACTCGCACTTGTATTGTTTGCCAATTTTTTGTTGAATTTGTACTGTAATGAGGAAAATACCTTGTGAGTTTTATGCGGGCTAAATAATTTTTGTGGCCAGGAGAATTTTTTTTCATAAAATCGAATTCTCGCATTTTTCTTGCAAACAACAATAGATACGAAAAAATTTTAAGAAAATATTTTGCTCTTGGCTTATGGAAATACCCATATTTTTTTTGAATATTTAAGAAAAAATATACATTAGTATGTGAGTTTTACGTGGGCTAAACAATTTTTATCATCAGAAAATTATTTTTCATAAAGTTGAATTTTAAATTTTTTGCTGAAACAATTTAAGTTATAAAAATTGAATCAGATTATATATGACTGAAAATCAAATTATGGAAACTATTTTATAATCTAGGATCTTTAAAAAGATGTCTGCAAAAAATAACTCAGACTGAATCGGATGCAGGTGATTGAATTAATTCTGGACTGACCTAAATTTCAGAAAATAGATGTCTAGACATGTGACATATATAATATTTAATGATATTAGATTTTTCCATATCCTCCTTTTCTCGTGAAATATAATATCAGCTTTCCAGGAAAATTATTTTAGATTCACTATAATTAACGATTGAAATTAATGTGGTTAATATAGGACTGATGGAATTCAGTTCGACTGGTGAATTGCAATAATGGATTTCACGAATTTGACAAATTGTATGTGATGTAAATAGGCTGGTCCTATATGAGAGTGCATTAGGGGGGATATTCGATAACTTGGTAATTGGCTGTAAATAGGCAGCTCTAGGCCTTGTTTCGGACCCTATTCGCTGCCCTATGTACCTGGCATTAATGGATTGTTCGCAAAGTGAACGCTCGTATTAACGCCCTTGCATGCTCTCTCCTCAGTACCAAGTACAAAATGATTCAAAAGTTGATTACTCCTGAATAATCAGTTTCATTAATGAACATATCCAGGGAAAATCCCACTATATTTTGGGAATATATTTTGGGCAATTTTCCTCTTTTTAAACTCATAGTTCAGATAATTACCAATATTATTAAAACTGGCTTGTCTCAAGGGCAAATTTTAAACTTATTTTTAAACTAAAGAAGATATCTCGCTAAAATTTTTGGAAATGACAAAAAATATATCAGTGCACTACAGTCTTCTTCGTATTTTCTTTAAACTAGTAAACCAACACGCGCGCGATTATTTTAAGGGATTTTGACGATTTTCAAGTAAAATTTCGCTAAATTCAAAGGAATTTTAGAATTTATAAATGATTTTGTAGAATTTTAAGGGATTTCAGGATATTTCGTGGAATTTTAAAGGAATTCATGCAATATTAAGGGCATGTGATACTTTACCATAAGAGCAATTTATTTCACCCAATTATATATTCATAATAATAAATATTTTTAGCTAATAAGAGTTAATCAACCTTCGTTTACATATGAGAGTAAGGTTTATTGACTCTTATTAGCTAAAAATATTTATTATTATGAATGTATAATTGGGTAAACTAAATTGCTCTTATGGTAAAGTATCACATGACCTTAAGAGATTTTTTAAAGAATTTTAATGGATTTTGAATGTTGGAAAATTTAAATTGCAGTATTTAAAGAAAATACAAGGAAGATTGCAGTGCACTAATATATTTTTTGTAATTTCCAAAAATTTCAGCAAGATATCTTTTTTGGTTTAAAAATACGAAGCCGGAGAAAATATATATGGTACGTTCGGTAAATAGTGACGTCATATTTTACCATTTGCCCTTAAATTCAGCGAAAATAGGGAAGTAAATGAATGAATTACCAAAAGTAAATCAAAATCGTTTTGTTTTTTTCTAAATTCCGTATACTTTGCCCAACACTGTACAATAGATGTGATCGGAAATCACTCCAAGCTCGCGTGCTTCCAGGTCTACTTTTCTCGTGCTTCTAGAAATTCGATTTCAGTCACTAAGAGAATAATCGATAATCTTGTAAAAGCATTACGTAAACTGTATAGTCTATGTGTAGAGACCCCATAAATAGAACCTTCGCGTCATAAAACTTGGGCTTATTACGAAAGTGTGTCGAGAAGTGAAAGAAAAAAAAAAAGCGCGAACAGCGTTCACTACTCAGGCTTACAAAACTTCGTATCGAAGATAAAATGTACCAACATATAAAATATTTTCTTCTACATGAAATAGTACGCGAATTTTAGAATTAAGAAGCGTTTTAGATATCGAAAGGGGCGTGGTGAAAAGGGCGTGGCCAAAATGTACATTAATTGATAAAAATGGGCGGGTTCAATTAATACAGCCAACCATAAATGTGGGCGTGGTCCCTGGGTACAGTCAGTGAAAAAAGTTAAAGCACATACATATCTTTAATCTACTTTCCGAGTTTTAATCGGTGAATATTTTGATTATAATCAGTGAGGAGAAACTTTTGCCGGCACAGTATAGAAGATATTAAAGACCTATATATAGGTCCTATATATAGCTATATATACTATATAGGTATATATCCTATATACACTACAACCTCGAAGTAGTCCTGATTATTTGCTATGAGGACTACTTCGCGAACGTCAGTTCCGAGAAATTCCGCTAGGCGAGCAGGGCCGACGCATCCCAACTGAGCGCCCCTTTGGGCGCTGCCAGTCAGAAAAAAAGATTGTAGAAATTACCGTAAGTGAGTCGGTCCTGTTGTTACCCCCCACTTAGTTCCTCAGTCGCTCGATCTTAGAGTAGGTGCGCACGGGACGGGAGGGATCAGGACTACTTCGAGAAGGACTACTTCGAGGTTGTAGTGTATATATATAGCGAAAATATCCCTATAGGGATATTTTCGCTGCCATTAAATCACGCATAATATGCAGTGTAGCAGAAAGACGATCTGGGATGCGATCTTCCATGCCGTGGGTTTTAAAGCTCTTTAAAAGAGTCACGCTTCGATTCGCGTATCACGAGGGCGCAAAGCGCACAACGGTCTTAAGGGAAGGACACGAAATTCAGCCGGGACGCTCGATTGCCGATGTGGTGTGGCGTACACTATTGGCACGAAACTTGTGTTTGTGGACTTGTACATTTATATATATGAAGACAAAAGCAGAGAAAACGAAAGAAGAGAATCACATTGCACGCTGTACAAGGAGAAAGAAAGACTGAGGTGGAAACGTTGAAGAAACAAGAAGAGCGAGAGAAATAAAAAGGTCAGCAGTGGGATTCCGAGCACACGAATCCGAACGGACCTCTCTTTTTATCCTACGTTGTTAAAAAGAGAGATCCGTTCGGATTTTGAGCTCGGAATCCCACTGCAGGAGGAATATAAGGAGGGTCTATAAGGTTCTAGATAGAAGGAGGTCGATCGGAATACAGAGATAAGACCTTTCCACTTCGGAGAAAGGGCTTAGAACCACAAATAGGTTTGCCTATTTTTAACAATTTACTGAGATTGACTTTTTTTAATTTAAATTATACGAGTGGGACGTGGAGCAAGATTGCAAACTTGATATTTCTCAAATTGCTCCACCTTTTCTAGGAAAGAAGTTCCTATATTTTGTGACGTGAAAATTACTGAAATTAGAATGTGAAGCAGGCAAATTACCCAGAGGGCGATGGTTATACAGTTTCTGCTGAGAAATTGACTGTAATCGATTATGTGGAAAGAGTCGCTGGAAAAAATCGCAATTTCTTTGTTGAAATTCGAATTTATGATTCTTGTGAAGATAAGATTTTTTTCTTGTGGATAAGATTTGGAACTGGTTTAGAGAGAAAAAAGAGAGTTAAATAAAAGAATGGACAAGCCAAGCCCTTTTGATATCAAGTATTAGGGGCGTATTATGAGCGAAGTGTATACTCACTCCAACTCGTATGGAACGAAAGCCGAACCTTCAATCTTGTCTTTTCCTCACTCTTTTCCTCTTTAATTTTTTTTCTGTTCTCACTCTTCTTATTTCACTCTCATCCTCTTCCACTCGTCGTCTCCTCGCGTCCCTTACCCTTTTATGCTTGCCTCATGAACAACTCGTAGTAGAGTACAAGAACTGAGAGTAGAACGATGGCAACCCTTCGCACCCGCACCCAAGCCACAAGACAGGTCATTTGCGAAGAACATATAGCATATACATATGAAAGTACAGACAAGTTCATTAAATATAGCTTACAGAAGGATAGCTAGAAGAGCTTATGAATCTGAGAAGTTGTGATTCGGATTATTACATGAATTTTTAAAATGGGTGTGCCAATGCGGACCTAACTTTGTCCTTCGCTTTGCTGTAATAGGGTGGCCACATGTCAGAGAAGTCAGGGAAATTTCAGGGAAAAAAAATTTGTCAGGGAAACTCGTCAGGGAAAATAGAAATTGAAATTTATGCTCATTGTAATGTTATTTTTGTCATATTGCATATAATAGAATAGATTTTAGAAACTTTCCAAGGATTTTGAAGGATTATAAAGATTTTCCAGGCATTCTTTGAAATTCTTTGGGTTTCTAATGATTTCAAGAGATTTTCAATCATTGTACAAGATTTTAAGAGGTTTCTAGGAATTTAAAGGGATTACAAAGAATTTTATAAGAAGCTTGCAAGAATTGTAAAAAATTTTGAGTTTTTAATGTTCCTCATGGAATTTTAAAGGATTTCATGAGATTTTTATGATCTTTAAAAGATTTTGTGGAATTTTACAAAATTTTAAGGGACTTTACGTATTTTGAAGGATTTAAAAGTTTTTCATGGAATCATAAAGGATTTTAAAAAACTTGGAAGAGTTTTAAGAAATTTTAAAGGATTATAAATATTCTCGTGGTATTTTAAATTAATTAAATTCAATTTTAATTTTAAATTAATTATCATAAAAATTTTACAGAATCTCACAAGATTTTTATGATTTATAAAAGATTTTGTAGAATTTTAATGGAATTTCAAGAGGTTTTCAAGAATTTTAAGAGATTTTGTCGCATTTTAAGATATTAAAGTTCCTCGTGGAATTTTGAAATATTTAAAGAGATTTTTAAAAGATTTTGTGGAATTTTGAAGGATTGTAGGAAATTTTAAGAGATTTTTAGGAATTCTAAAAGATTTTGAAATATTTTGGGGAATTTAAAGGACTTGAAATGATTTTGACGAATTTAAAAAAAATTAGTGAAAATTTAAGGGTTTTCGTGAAATAATAACCAATTTGAAAGGATTTCGTCGAATTTTAAGATGTTTCTAGGATTTTCAAGAAATTTCAATGAATTTTAAGAGATTTCAAAGATTGTCGTAAATTTGAGCGATTTTTACGAATTTTAAGTGTTGTAAAGTGATTTTAAATTTCGAAAGTCAGGGAAAAGTCAGGGAAATGAAAAAATTGAATCTTGTGGCTACCCTGTGTAAGCAACCCCTGTTAATATTAAAATATGAAAATAAAAACAGGAAAAATGAAATATCACGCCATTGCATTCGATTACCAGTAAAACACAATACATTCACACAATTCTTGAAGCGCTCAACGACCACACATTCATACAGATAAACCGTTCTACTTATATGCAATAAAGTCTGCGGTACTTTGTTTTGCATTCTGTGAATGATGAAGAACAAAGAGTGAGTATAGTTGGAGAATATAGAAATATAGTTATATAGAGGATGAACTTGAGGGCAAATTGCAAAAGAGTGAAAAGAAAAGCAAAGAAACAAGGAGAAAGAGAATGAGGAATGAGGAATAGGAATTGCAGATCTGAAAGAGGAAAACAAGTTTGCCTTTGTGGTTTTTTGCAGGACTACGTTTTCTCCGTCGTCTGTAAGACGTTTAAATACATTACGAACAAGTTTCGATTCAGTGTATTCTGTACTGTACTAGCGTACTGAGAGACTTGAAACCGCCCTTGTGACAATCGTGATCATTTTACGAGACTCCATTCACATCCTCATAAAAATGGCGGCGGAACCGACCCTTGAGAATTTGCACTCATGTGCACGTGTAACCGCATTGTTGTTCGTGGGGGCAACCGTACAGTTTTCTTTAAAAATGTTCGTTTTTGTGTATTTTAGTACAGTACAGGCCAAAAATTTGAATACACCTGTTTTTCGATGATCGTTTAAGTTCTCTTGAATTTAATTACATTTTTTTACATTTATTTTACATTAATTTTCATTAATTTTTCTTTCAAGTAAGTTAAAAGCTATCAAAACTCTGCTTAAAATGAGCCCAGAACGAAGTCATTTTGTCAATTTTTTAATTGCAAAAAACAAATTTTAATGTTTTATAAAAATATCAATAACTTTCGAAATAATGAACACTTAAAAAATTTCTTGGGCACACGGGTTTAAATTTATATTTAAAATACGTGAACAATACAGAAAAATAATTGGACAATTATTTCAATAAGTCTATTAGATTCCGTCAAATTTACCTTTTAAATGAGCCAAAGAAATTTTTAAAATGTTCATTATTGCGAAAGTTATTGATATTTTTGTAAAACATTAAAGTTTGACGTTTTTTGCAATATTTTCTTAAAAAATTGACAAAGTGACTTAATTGTGGGCTGACTTTAAGAAAAATTTTGATAATTTTTAACTTGAAAGAAAAAATGTATTTTTATTTAAATATATTTATCGACATTTATTTTAGTACGCAATATTGAGTAACACAAAAATCTCTTGAAATGCTTTTAAACCGCTTCAAATTTCACAAAGTCCTTTGAAATTTATCCAAAAAATCTCATAAAACCCCTTAAAAATAATTTTAAAAATCCTTTGATATCTTAAAATTCTAAAAAACCTTTTAAAATTCCTAAAAATATTTAGTCCCTTAAAATTTTTTGAAATCTTCAGAAACTATTAGTGTTCTGTGAGTTATTTTAAAAACTACTATACTTTTATCTTTCATTTAATACGTTTTTAAAATTGCTCCATCATTATATTTTGTCTTCTGGTGATTATACATGTTACTAATGAGGTGGTATTTTAAAAAAGTAATTTTTTTCAATTAAATGAACGGAAAATGACTATGTCTACGCTTTTGGTTCTTGGTGTATGATAGAGTGTGTTTACGTGTATTATCTGCATGTATGGCAAGCAGAGAAGCTCAGTCTCGCCATTTTTGTCGAAGATCACTATAATAGGCGCCATTCGTTCTCTTCTTGAACCATTACATGGTATACGTATACAATATACCTACACAATACAGCATAATACAGCACACACCTACCATGATTCCTCCCGAGTGCTTTTAAAGTGATGAGAATCGTTGAGAAGGCCTTGTTCAAATGTTCGCACTCTCTACCTTCGCGAGGTCACGGTCGGCTCGTTTTTTATTCACGGATTGCGAAAATCTCTAAAAATGTTTCTTCCTTTCATCCACCCTCGCTGAAATGCAAGATTTGATTTCAGATTTCTACATTTTCGCCGCATATATTTCCTTCTTTTTTAGAAATAACATCTCTTTTAATACGCATTTCATCAATAACTTCATTTTTTAAATTATTATATACTTCCTTTTGAAATCATTCTCAAAAGCGTCTGAATTTCATATTTAATAATTAGCTAAAGATAATGAAAAGCAATTGACATGATTGTCTTTTAATTTTCAATTGAAAATTCTAAACGTGATGAAGTTTATTAGATGAAAATGATCATTAATTAATTGTGGTAATTATAATCGAGAAATCTGGAAATTTAATTGAACCCATTGAAAACTAGTGCACTATGGATGAATCGATTTGATTAATGCAAATTATCAAAGAAGCTGGGACCAGAATCCAGTTTAATCGAAGCTTGAGCTTTCATTACTGCAATTCAATTATTTCAGACTGATTGGTCAATTAGGGATTTAAGCTTCACTTGAACTTTAAGTGGTTGCATTACATCCATAATTCTGGTTAAATATGAAGTATTATTGAATAGCCGTTCGAAATTTCCATATTTCGATAAAAAATATAAAAATTAATAAATTAATAAAAAGTTAAAAAAAATTAATTATCGCTTTAAAGCAAAAATTACATTATAAGATATAATATATATACGTTCCTGCAGAAAATTCCATGTTATTGTTCAGAATGGGCTATGAATGATTAAGATCTTTTATGGTGCACTTGAGGCGAATGTATCGAAGTTGGTATCATTGATCTTTCATTATCTTTGCTAGTTTACTCTGAACACGCGTCCCTCACATCAATGTTTCTGCCCAATCCTCTTACGAAGTTACAGGGGCTTTTAGCAAAAGCTCTCAATATGACTTTGAAACTTACCAAGTTCCTGTCCTTTTGTGATAAATCAGATTATTAGGTCCTAATTCCCAGATTTAGCTTTTCTTCGAAATAATTAATCGATTTATGTAACAATTATCGTTCGGGACAAGAAATCCTCTGATCTATCCACATATCAACATTTTGAAAATCGAAACTTGAATTCAGAACTAGTTTCGGGATTTAAACTGTTTCAAAATTAGCGAACACTTAATTTCTGGTTGAGAACGTCCTAGAAAGGTGAGTGATTAATTGAGTATAATTGCCTGATGCTCGTCGAGTTCGGGCATGAATGATTTAATTACTGCTCGGACGGGTCAGGCAGATTAAAATTTAATAATTTCGGAAATTCGTGATGTGATAATTTCAGAATGAACGTAAAATCTGATTTGTTCTTTAGTTCCCTGGACGTTATTTTCATAGGAAATTTAATTGAAATTGCAATTTACGAGCAAAATATTTTTCTTGTTTCCAAAATGGCGACTTTTCATAAAACTACCACAACTCAATAACATCCAATTGTTTCTGTTAATTGCCCTTTGGTTTAATCGATATTTAGTCTGATTGAATACCAATCCTGAAACTTCTTTTCACATCGTCTTTTTTTATTCTTCGTTGTCTTCCCTTTCTAAGAAATTCGAATGCAGTGCACCTATTTTACGGAGTTCCTTCGGACTTGTTTCCGAGGCGACGTGAAAATAAGAAATAATGAAATGACAAACTTCCAAAGACAGAATACAACGAAAGCCGGTTCAACCAATGAAAAGAGTCGAGGGGTAAACTGAAAATAGATGTTGGTTCTTGGGAAGCTGTGGTAAAGGGGGAGGAAAGGGGTGGCAAGTAAAGGAGTAAAAAAGGGGGTGTTTTCAGTGCAGAGAAGGGTGAAACACCGTGGGAATGAGACGAGCACCCACGAAAGGATTCGAAAACGTGGTCTTATGGCGACGAGAAAGCATAATAAAGGCACTTGTCGCATATAGCGTAGCACACTCTCGAATTATTATTCCAGTGAGGACACACGAGACAAAAGAAGTCTGATATATTAAAATTTAAAAGCCTGTGAGGGGAGATTTAATTAACTCGATTTTTCGCGATGATTGAAATTAATATGCAAAATTTATAACATATAGAGAATTGAGAGAGAAATTTCAACGTGGATTCATAATTAATTTTAAATTAATTAATTTTAATTATTTTTAAATATTCCATTTGTTCCTAGTTTCCATTTATTATCTTCATAGAAGTCATACTGGCAGTGTTAATACCTCCGTTAGTAAATCCGTTAGTTTTATTGGTTTTTTTTGCTCATAAATGCAACTCGTAACAACTTCAAGGCCGTGTCTATATAAATGCATATTGCATATCTTTTATATTTTATATTCAATATTTCTCTGGCTCTTATCAGCAATAATATTTCAGTTCCAAACACTGAAGAATTTTATTGTCATTTCATAATAGCGGTATCATTTCGTGTGCAATAATTCTCCATTCTCATATTATAAGATTTTAAAATACCATTTACTTTTTTATCGGATGTAATTTAATCTTCAATAAGAGTTAATATTGCAACTTTGGTTGAGTCGTTTGATTAATTGGAAAAAGGTGTTGAATTTCATTAAAATCATTGCTCTTTTGCCCAACTGAATATAATTAAATAATAAAATCAAGTTTGTCTGGAAGTTAGATACTCAAGTCCTGAATATAAATAGATTTAGTCAGTCTGGATTTCCAAGTAATTAGCAAAGTGTTCAAGAAGTTTATAAATAATTGTTTACCTTATAACGAGACGTCGGAGTTACTGGAATGTGGACTCTGTTATTGATTCTCGAATTAAGCGTTGATAATTGGTTCACTGCAGGGACGATAACTTTTATTGGCAGATTCCAGCTTATTATATCCAGGAAAAATGATATAAGATACAATAAGTCTTCTGTGTCAATTCATTCAATTGAAACAACTAACAATCCACAATTTTATGTAATTAGATAAACATTTTTCAATTAGTGCATTTTTAGAAAGTTTATAATTATAATTGAAATTCGCATGTGACTCTACATTTGAATTTTTAAGCGAAATATGTTAACACGGTCTAAAATGAATTATTACGACATTAGGATAATGCGAACAAGATAGGTCATGTTACTTTAGTAACATACACGACCAGAGAACCTCTAATTGAAGGATACGCTGGCGCCAAGCCCGAATGAGTGTAGAATTTTTCCTCGAGAGTGTACACGTATAAACACACTCATGTGAGCAGAAATGGAAAGGTTTCTGGCTTTTATGTCACCCGAATGCTCTTGGCAGTTTTATGAAGTTGACCGTGAAGGTTAACTTGCTCTTTCCCTTTACAACCGATGCCAGCTCGGGCTACAATTTCGAATTCAAGTTTCGACAATGCCTCCCTTACTGACAATGAGCGAAAAAACTCCATAAAAGCTTCGCACTCGTTTTTACAGTTCCGACGATAATAACATTTGTACAGCAATCTGAACGATATAGAGACGCTATATTGCGATTTATAGTGGCCATCAATTGTTGAAAAATGCAGCTATCTAGCTTCCTACATCTCCGAAATACTATTCTTACATTCAATATAGATTCTGCGATTTTATTACGGCTATAGAATATTTTATGCCGTTTTTTAAATTGCCAGAATATTCCCTGTGTGGAAAGAATTGATTGAAGTACCGTTTGATTTTTATCTGCTATTCTTCTATTAAATTTAAAAGCAATCGCTTTTTGTAATTATATGTGCTGTTGGTGTTAGGCGAAAACGATTTCTGACGTATATCACGTTAAACCTTTGTAAGGGTATCTCCTTGAAAAGTAATTTCCTGAAGGAAATCCTCGCGATTATCCTCCGCTCGAATAACGCTTGCCTGGAAGAATCTGTACCTAGTCTATATCCACCTACACTGAACGCATGCAGAATCCATAGCTCAATTTAGATGGAAGGATTAAGAATCGTTTGCTCGGAAAATTCGAACCTCTCAATAACACCAATTTCAGAAATTTGGAAAGGGATTACAAGTTATAATATCACTTTCAGAGAAGAGTTATCATTTTTATTAAGAGTTTGAAATTTAATTATAAACTTGACGCATTTGTCTAACGGTAACGTTTACCCGGTCTAGTGTATAAATAATCAGAATTAGTAATGGTTATTTAAACAGATGCTGGTACTCTTAAGTTCAAACAATTAAAGAGTCACAAGCAATTGAATGATGCGTTTATGTTTTCCTGAGATTTACCCCTTAAAAATACAATCGATCACGAGAGTGTTCTCAAATTGTTTTCTGTACTTTATTACCGGAAACGTTCCCTATTTCTATAATTAAAGCTGAGATCCCACCATCCGAGTGACAAGTGGAGACAAATCCCTGCTTATATATATATATATATATATATATATATATATATATATATAT
>CAJFCP010000117.1:230055-365537 GCA_904066005.1 Synergus itoensis | reverse complement strand
TATATATATATATATATATATATATAGTTTTTTTTCCTGGGAGAAGTGAAAGACGATTTTTTGCTTCTTATCTTACTTAAGAGGTTCACGTATTTTCTCAAGAGACTAATGATTCAAAAAACTACACGAAAAAACGATTCTTCGAGTAAAACCCTCGGTAGAACAATAAATAATATGTGATCGGAAGAGCAGCAATAATTTTGAAGAACTTCACTGAATCGGAAGAAATATGTAGCAATGTTGCGTTGAGAGCGAGAATTTCTTATTTCGATTCGCCGAAGAAGAGATATCTCGCAGTTCAGATACTACATCGACGACTATAAACTGTCTGGAAAACGTAAGGGATGAATACATTTGGGCTGATTCCCAAGGACGGTTGCCATCTTCGCACTACGGATAACGGTTTCAAGTGGCAAGATCACTTGACCCAACTTGACCCGACTTGGCAACCACACAGAATTCTGAACTATACGATTCTTGGCAGGTGCTTCATAACACGGAACGTCTCATAATATTAACGCCAACTATAATCATTTTCACATTCCATATTTAGCATTATGCCACACAAAATGAGCCAGGAAATTTTCCTTGTTTTTTGATACCTAGAGCCAAATTTAGGGTGACTACATATCAAGAAAGTCAGGGAAATATTAGGGGAAAAAATTTATCAGGGACATCCGGGACATCAGGGACAATTTATCAGGGAAAATATAAGAAATATAGAATAATATAAGAAATATAGAATAATATAAGAATATAGAAATTAACATTTATGCTAACTACGTTATTTTTATCATATTACATATTAAATATTACATATATAGCTTTTCTAGTTTATTTAACAGATATTTTTTATGAAAGTTTAGGGAATTCAAAGGATTTTAATGTATTAAAATTAATTATTTCTAATGTATTTCCCAGTTCCTTGGGAAATTTAGCAGCATTTTAAGAAGCTTGTAAGAATTTAAAGAAATTTTGATTTTTTTAAAAGTGATTTTAATGTTACTCATAGAATTTTAAAGGATTTTACGAGGTTTTTATGATTTTTAAAAGATTTTGTGGAGTTTTAAGGAATTTCAAGTGGTTTTCAAAAAATTTAAGAGATTTTTTTTACCTATTTTAAGGTATTTAAAGTTTTTCGTGGAATTATAAAGGATTTTAAGAAACTTATAAGAATTTTAAGAAATTTTAACATTTTTAAAATGACTTTATAATATTTTGATATTCCTATGGAATTTAGAAAAATTTCAAGAGTTATTTTTGTCTTTGAAAAGATTTTGTGAAATTTTAAAGAATTTTGTGGAATATTAACAAATCTGAAGGGATTTTGTGGAATTTTAAGACGTTTCTAGGAATTTCAAGGAATTTTAAAATATTTTCAAGTTTGTTGTTAATTTTACAGACTTTTGCAAATTTTAAGTAATTTGAAGTGATTTTAAAGTTTGTTGAGGAATTTTAAAGGATTTTAAGAGATTTTTACATTTTTAAAAGATTCCGCAAGACTTTAGGGATTTCAAAAGATTTCATTGAGTTGCAAAAGATTTACAGTAATATTATGCGAAATTTTCAAAAAATTTCAATATTATTATTATTAAAAATTTATGCGCTTTTCTGATACTTTTATGTCAAGGAAATTTGTCAAAAAGTCAGAGAAAAGTAAGGAAATTGAAATTGAAAAATTAAATCTTGTGGCCACCTCGAAATCTTTAAAATTTATGAAAATCGCGTGCCTACGTTTTGAAAAATTCCTTAAAATTCTCAAAAATTCCATGAAATCTCTTCAATTCTCTTCCAATCATGAGAGTGATTAGCAAAAAAAGGAAAATTAACTGTCTATTCCTGTAAAATAATAAAATAAATTTAATTTAGTCATTGAAATGTTAAAGATAAGGTGTACAAATACATATACATATATAAGCTTTGATAAAAAAGTGTTTTATGCTAACGAATTCAATAAAATCGAAACGAAGCATATTCTAACGAATTTTAGATCGTAAACAAGCTTGATGCGTTGCTAACGAGAATGTGAGTCGTAAATCAAGAAATATCACCGAGAAAGCTTAAGTTTTTTTTTCCAGTTAATGGTTTTTCTCGTTCCGCGAGGGCGAATATGCGTGCATAATCAACCCACTTTGTCCAAATTGCAATCGTTCGCGTGAAAGGAGCTTTATGCCATGTTAAGACTGACGCCATTTAGAGCCAAGTTTCCATTTATGGCACGATTGTACAAACCACCTAGAAAGTTTTACTCTTGTGTCTATATAGTATCTGTAATAGTCGCCCCATGCAGATTTCTGCAATTATGAGTTCGCCTCGACAGTGCCAACTTCATTAGCTAACTGCTTGATGAGCTTCGTCGCTTTGTAGAAAATCCGAAACGCAGGAAATCTCGTTGTATATGTATATCCCTATCTGCGATGCACCTCTGGAATTTTAATTAAATTACCTCACACCAAAAACGTATGTTTAACTCTTATCCAATTGTAGGACTTTTCGAGAAAAACAAAATTCGAGCCAATTGAAATACCATCAGAGGGAAGATAAGAGATAAGGCTCGACAATTTAATTCGTGCTCGAAAAAATGTTGCGGGAATCCAACGGGACAATAATTGCTTCAATAAAGTGTGGTTTCAATAAAATGTGACCTCAATTCAAAGACTCAAATTGCTCTGAATTCTGAGAAATCATGCTTGTAATTTTTCACTGAGAATTTATCGTTTCTATTGAACTAAATTGCAGTATAACTTTTCCTATCAAGAAAACAATCATTTTAATAAAGTAGTTTATTGCCACGAACATTTTTTCACATATATATTCTAATAATTCTTTAATTCCCATAAAAGTATTTTTAATAAGGCGGATCTTGACTCTTCTGCTTTTTCTTTTATTTTTATTTATTTCTTTCCTTCTTCTTCTCTATTCGCTAAGAGGATATAACTACGCTACCAGAAAGGTGTATAGATGAGAAAGGTGTTTTAATAAAAAGCGTCAGAGATTGTTAGTGCAAACGCTAGAATGCTTCCCCTTTACGTCTCGACGAGGTATTACCTTTAAGAATTCATGGGGATGAAGTTTGGCGGCGGAGAAAACACCTTGGCTTAACTTGGACGACGTGTTCCACCAGAAAAAAAATATCCTGCTTGCAAAGCGGAAAAACGAGGCAACCGAGTCCTCAGTAAAAGGATTGCACTCTCGAATTTACGAAATGGATTTTAAAATTTCTTCCTCTCTTCCCTTTTCACACTCACAATAAATGAGAATGATGAAAATACTACTTATTAGCCCCTGTAAAGATATATACTACTAAAATTACATTTTTCAAGTGCAAATTATTTTTTGTCTTGGGAAATTCATTGTAGCTCTTCGAAATCTTTAAAATTCTCTTAAAATCTTTAGAACCCCCTTAAAGTCTCATTAGAATACCAGGAAACTGTTTTATTATAAAAAATGGTTTGTGTTATCCAAACCTTATTGGTTAACATTAAATACACGTAATTTTCCTTCTCACTTTTATCCTATCTTACTTTCGACGAAAGTGGTCCCACGCTCGAGCGCGTAGACAAATAATCGTTCCATGAGAAGCCTCGGTCAAATATACGGAATACGAGGGAGAACTTTCAACTCCCGGACGTTGAATTAGTAAAATTAGTTTGCCCTGAGGGCTTTGGAAAAGAAAAATCAGAGGAAAACGCGATTCGCTGTCAGCGTGTTTCCTGAACACACTTTATATTTTATCGTCAGAGTAAACGTTATTTTTTCCTCGACGGATCGGACTCTTTATCAACTACCTTTGCTACAAATCGATGGAATTCGTATTTAAAGAGGAAGTTATTTAGATATTGGTTTACCTCGACTAAATACAAGAGCTGCAAAATGTAAATGAAAAATAAACATCTTGAAACGATGTATGTCTCAATTTCAAAAAATACAATAGAATATTTAATATTCTATTGAATATACAATAAAATATTTAGCTTAATATATTTAATGAAAACCTAACATTATAAATAACATTCAATATTGTATATTAATGGATTATTTTCGTTTTCTGTTTTAGGTAAGCTTCAATTGATATCAAGAATTATTCCCAACGTTACTTCATTATTAGGTAAGAAATACTTTAGTATAAATCTGGCATGTTACCATCTGAGCCACGATGTTGGGCTCAACTTTGAATTTTCTTAATATCTCCTGAACCGATCAATATTCTTCAAAATTATTGGGTTGAAGTTTCAGACGATTTTTTTTACATTTACTGAATAAAAATATCAAACAGTTTCTGAAATCCAAAATTTTTATTTATTTACTTGCAGAAATTTACCTGACGTTGCCTGGGATTTTAAGACATTTCGTAGAATTTAGCGGGATTTTAAAGAAATTTTAACGGATTGCAAAATTTTTAGTAATTTTAAGGAATTTGAAAAGATTTTATAAGATTTTAAAAATTATATAAGAATTTTAAAAGATTTATAGTAATTCTAAAGAGTTTTGAGGAATCAAAAAGACCAAGGGATTCACAAAAAATTTCATTGAAATTCCTTACAATTTGCAATCTCTTAAAATCCCTTGAAATCCCTTAAAGTCACTTAAAATTGATGAAATCCTTTAAATATATCTTGCATGTGAAATCTACAGAAATCTCCAGAAAATTTTTTTCATAACTATTTCAAATTCTTTTAAAAATCCTTTGAGGTTTCTTAAAATCTCTTGAAATCCATGAAATTCCTTAAAACATCTTGAAATTCCCTAAAACCCCAAGCAACACCAGGTAAATTTCTGTTATTAAATAAATAAAAGTAAAATGCTTTTGGGAACTTTTTATGATATTCTTAATCCAATAAATGTCAAATAAATAAATAAATAAAAAATATTCGTCAGACTAGACGTCAGAAACTTCAAACCAATTTCGAAATTCTTTTCATGCATCTACACGGAAAAAATAAAATGGCTGAATTTACCATTTAAAATAGGTAACATACACTCTGAACACAGTTTTCCTGGAATTTAGTAACTTTTACTATTTCAAATTGTAACTTTTGAAATGAAAAAAACAGGATTTGCAATTTTCTTAGCAAAAATTACAATTTTAAATAGTAAAACTTACTAAATTCTTGGAAAAATGCGTTCAGAACTCTTATTTCATAAAATAAATGATTGAATCCTGAGCGAGGGTAGTGAGACTGCAGAGGCATCTACTAGGTCGTTTTTCTTCTCCAATTTGGCACTCGTCGAATCGTCGCACAATTCGATGCTCTGATTCACCACAGTTCCGTTAGCTACCCTATATGGCAACAATTTTCCACCTCCTTAAAACGATTTACTACGCCCCCTCCAGAGTTGCAGCACCTTCCAATTCAGATCAATTTACTTTTCCCTTATGCTGCTTTAGCTTCCCACTCGACTGTTTATCATTCCGGGTCCACCTTGCCAGGTCTTAAAGTTAGGGGATTTAGACTCTTTATAAACCATAGAGGGTAAGATCAGAGACGCAAACAGATCAGATCAGACCAGAGAAAACCAACCCTCGCGACCGTTTTGGCATTTTCATCCCCCATGCAAGGACCAAGAAACATTTGCCTCACCCTTGGCATTGCGCCATTGCATTGCCTTTATTCGTCTTCATTACATTTTCCCATTTACTGTTACCTACCCTATCCCCCTTTGCATTCTCAGTGGGTGGAGACTCCCTTAAGGCTTGGTTTGGCATCTTTCTTTTTTTGTTTGGAGATTTACTTTCTAGGTAACAAATGCACTTCATGGAAATTCAAAGTCCATACTATACGAACCTTCCTACGACCCCTGTCAATTAAACATCCCTGTAACAACCCTCTTTAATTTACCTTCCCCTAGGTCAGCGACTTTCAATCTCTTCCGCGGCTAGACTCGGTCAATAAATTCGCTTGAATGGACGGAAAAAAGGGAAGCTCTTTGGCTTTTGTTGTTGAGAGAATTGGAGAACAATTACAGGTCAGATTACACCTAGAAAAAAGTTTGTTTGAATCAAATAAACGTATCTTTGATATCTTTTTAATTAAAAAATTGAAAATTAGATTTTACAGAACGTTTTTTTTATCTCTCCTGAAAAATTTGACAAAATCAATTTTGCTTCATAATTTTGAATTTTTTTTCAATCCAAGGAGCTTCTATTTTGAGTGACACCTATTTTAATTGAAATTTCTCGATTTTCTAAATTAATATACGAGGGTTGACATTCGAGAGCTTTGTATATATATGCAATTTGCATATACCCTGGCATTTATTTAGAAATTCACGCACTTATACCATAGCAATAAACTGGCAACGGTTCAAAACCGATTTTCGTTCTTACAGTGCATTTGTACATGTATGTGTGTAGGGGCAAGAGAACTTCACGGACAATAATTTTAATTCGCTCCAAACGCCGGTTTTGGCAACATTCGGCCTTTCCTCTCAAATTCCCCGCGACGTGCTATTTCCCAGGATATTACATTTTCATATTTCCTGGCAGAACGGAACGAGGGGACATATTTTCCGCATTTAATTCCCAAAAATTGCTGAGTCGAATGCATGGGATTAAATTAACATGTTTTTTAAATACATCAGTAAAATTAATCACATAAAATTATATTTTTACATGAGGTTATTTTAGAATTTCAATTTGAAATTTGAAAATGAATTAAAATTCATTTCACGAGACTTCCGAGAAGAAATTGAAAAATATTCTATTTCCATCCAGTGAACTTTTCAGTTCCATCAAAATATTCTGAGCGGCCCTTGACGATTTATCGAAAAGCAAATTCTCCTGATAGTGAATCGGGGTTATATCTGGAATTACCATTTCATAAGCCAACTTATATCCAGTCTACTCACATTTCCAAGATTCTTTTCCTCTAAGAGTTCAACTTTCGTCCTCTGTGTATACTGTCGAGATCAAAAATCTACCCTTAGACCTTTAGCTCAGGGTCTACAGAGACTACGTACAATAAATCCGATCTGAGATTTGAGAAGGTTTCTCAAACGTTCTTCTTGATACACACAAGGGCATCTCTTTGAATTTAAATCAAACAATTTAAGTGTTTACTATAATAATATTTTAGAGTTATTTTAGTATCACACAAGGGAATTTTTAAACTATTTTATAATACTAGCAAACGGAGAAAATTCTGAATTATAAAAACTTGTAATTCCTTGTCTAATTTCAGGAAACTCATAAAATTACTTTAAATTCATTTAATATCCGACAAAAACTAGTGAAATTCCTTTTTCGTAAAATCACTTAATATTTCTCGATTATCCTTAATTCTTGAAAATATCGTCAAATTCTAAATTTACTGAAAATTTCTTGAAATCTCATTAAATCTCTTCAAATTCCTGAAAATCCAATGAAATTTCGTAAAATCCCTCAAATCCTTTAAAAATTTTTTAAATTACTTAATATCCCATACAATATCGAAAAATGTTTTAAAATTGCGTAAAATACCACAAAATATCGTCAAATTCCCCAAAATTATTTAAAATTCCATAAAGTCTCTTAGAATTTATAAAAATCCCAATCGGAAAATCCTTTCAAATTCCTTAACATTATTCAAAATCCCATGAAATCTCTTTAAATTCCTTAACATATCTGAAAATGCAATAAAATTTCGTAAAATCCCTTGAAATCTTTTAAATTTCCTAAAATTACTTAAAATTCCACAAAATATCGTGAAAGCCATTCAAATTACTTAAAATCCCATAAAATCTCATGAAATAGTTAAAAATTTTTGAAAATCTAATGAAATCTCGCTAAACCCCTTAAAATTTCTGAAAATCACAATTAACTTCATAAAATTCCTTGAAATATCATGAAATCGTTTAATATTTCTCAAATTTCAAAAAATTTCATAAAAACACTTGATATTTCTTAAGATAACTTAAAATCCCATAATATCTCGTTAAATATTTTAAACTTCCTGAAAATTCAATAAAATCTGTCCAAATTCCTTAAAATTTCTGAAAATCGTAATAAGTTTCATAAAATTCCTTGAAATACCACGAAATCTTCTAAAATTTCTAAAATTTCAATAAATTTCGTTATTAAGTAAACTTTGTATCTGACAATTGTTTTGGCAGCGAAAATAATCTGAACATACCCAAGTGGAAATTACATGGTAGAGCCGATACTTACAACTGGCGTGGTACCACACCAGTTGTAATGTGCCAATATTGGCAGGCCAGTATCGATCTAGTACTGGTTTTGTACAGTAATCAAAAAAATCCCAACACTGGATCTGCGGACTCATGCCAACTTCAAACCCAGTATTGGCATGAAACTGGCATAGTATTGACTTTGTGAAACGCTAAGCCATTGTTTCACAATATTTCGCCGGATTTCGCCGATGTTTATTAAGTATTTATATTTAATAAATATAATTAATTAATTAATGTGAAAGCACGTTTATCGATCCTTTTACTTTGCACAATTTTACTTTGTTCAATAAACTTTTCGATCTAAAAATTTTCCAAATTTACAATTCTCAAAATTATAAAATTTCAAAAATAATAAAGATTATGAAATTTAAAATTTAATGAAAATATAAAACTATCAAAAAAAGATGAAAATCACAAAATTTAAAACCCCGGAAATAATAATTTTTTTTTTCATTATCGATATTATATATTACAGAAAAACACCGAATATATTTTTTCGTGTTTTGAAATTTTTAAAATTTTATCATTTTCTATACTTTAAATTTCGAAGAATTCATAAATTTGTGAATCAAATATTTCTATCGATTTATAAGTTTGAGAATACTGAATTTTTGAAAATTTAATCAAGTTTATAATTGAATAAAAATTTAATAATTTCTTAAAAAATCATTCAATGATTAGAAAAGAAGAAATATTTAATCAGTAAATTTTTCAAATCTTTAAAGCCGAAAATTTTCGATGGAACGAGTCACAAACATTTATCACACGGCCCTGCAGCTGCAGCTTATATTTTAGATTTTTTTTTTCATATTTCATGTTAAGTTAGCCGCGATGCTTTAGGCGTTAGGAATTAGGAATTTAATGCGAAACTTGGGTTCGAATCCCGCGGCGAATAAAAATTTTAATAAAATGCGATTTTTAAAATAGCGTTGTGATTGTTTGAATAATAGTGAATAAATGGTGTTCTTAAATATGTCAGCAAATATACATAGAGTATTATAATTATATAATAATAATGCAAAAGATTATTTTTTCATCGAATTCTGAGGCTCCATTGGCGCAGTACTGTACCGGTTGTTAATTTCCACTTGGGTAGTACTGCACCAGTACTTAAATCCAGTACCGAACTAAATCTGGCTATCAGTACTGAACAGCGTTATCATCCCAACACTCAGCCAGATCTGCGCCAGTATTGGGCTTCCAGTACCACGCCAATGTTGTCTAACTCTGGCCAGTACTGGCACCGTACTACGCCAATTGTAAATTTCCACTTGGGTAGTTTTCTTTGCCACAAAAAGCCAATCAGGTTTTCGACAACAATGTCTTCGATAGTTTCAAGATATATAGTAACATCACTTTTTCAAGATAGAATTTTATAATATTTTATACAATATTATAAAAATTTGTAATATTATTTTATTTTAAGTAACTCAATCAAGGGAAAGGAATTAATAAAATATGCCTACACGAAATTCAATATAAGGATAGAGCTTCCCATTCTAAATATTCAGATTAATTTGCAAACCCTCTCGATAACGTTGTTAAAACAGAAATACTGAAAAGGTGGGGTAAAAGCCCTTTGCCTTTTTCGAAGCCAATATTATTGGCGCCATGCTGTTTTATATACAGTGTAATAAAATTCCTCGATCAAAGCCATCCTGTTTTCTGATATATCAATAATATATTATCGCTACATGTATATGACTGAAAAATAATGGTTTGATGCTCTGAAACACGACAGAAAATTATCCTAGGGAGAGGAATGTGTTGTGAACTCGAGTAGATAAGTTAGCATGTGTGTATGATGATGAGTGTATTTAATTTATGTAGGTGTGTATTTTTTATGTACGTGCACATTGAGGGTGACCAAGTAAAATGAGGGGATCCATTTTAACGACCCTTGCACGTGGCTGGCAGGTAAACACTCGAGAGAGAAGCGATAATCTCTTCCTATTTCCCCCTTTCATTTGAGGATTATTTTGCGAGGGTAGTCCAAACGCGACCACATTGTCTCTATGAAAACATTCATATTTCCATCCAAAGCCATGTGTAATTTTTTAAAGCATCGAATATCAAAGTTATAATGTTTAATATATTTTCCGGGATGTTTCAAACTTTCAAGTAGAGATAAAAGTTATTCTGATTGAGAAACAGGCAAATATTTGATCAATTTGTAAATTTTGATCAAATATGTACTTCAATGTTTGATTTCAACAAATCCTATTGATTTATTCTGCGGTAACTATTTACTGGAATTACGAGAAAAATTAAATATTTATTAAAAATCAAAAACTCGTTATTTTTGCAGAAAAGTATTTTACGTATTCCAATAATTCATACGAAACTTCAAAATTTCCGGATTTTAAAACAGAAATTGAGGAAAAATAAGAATGTTTATGAGATTCGGGAAATTGAACTTTAAAGATGACAGGATTCCCTCAATGCACACATTCTTCGGAATATTGTTTCTTCAATAATGCTGGTTCGATGTAATAACTATATATCGGGTTTCAGTTTTCCGTTTGATGCGAAAGAAACTTCGGACAGTTTTGTTGCCCAATAACTCAAACTTTTATTTCCCGTGGGAGGGAAAAGTATGTTTGGAATGCTTTTCGTGCAGTGCATATCGGCCATACGTGTTTTGCTCTATAGTGCATTAGAAAGTTCCGGGGAGGATACGCCCCAGGGATATTCACTAAAAATCTATCTCTATCGCGTCTCTGATCGCTATGAAATACGTACTCGCGAGCGACACGACGATTAATGGTGCCGTGAATAAGACAACGGCAAATTGAAATCGCACGATCTGAGTACCTAGTTATTTTCAAATGGCATTTCATATTAAAAAATTTAAATCATATTGTTGGCCTTTGCCACTAGAAATTTATGCTGGCCTACTTTCGTCACTAATTCGCAATACTGAACATCAAAAAATTCTCCTACATTTTTAATTTTTGCTTTCAATTCTTTAATATGCTTAAAATCCCTTAAAATTCCTAGAAAGCTTTTGAAATTTTTCCTACACTTCTTAAACGAAATTCGACATTAAAGTCAGGATATTAGGTATGAAATTCTCAGGCTACATACATTTTTAAAGATAATTTTCTTGAAATTTTAAAAAATTAAATCTTTTAAAAATCCCAAAAAAATTTTTAATTTCGTAAAATTCACTTGAAAATCATTAAAGTCCGTTAAATTTCTTTAAAAATCTCTTAAATTGCATGAATTCCTTTAAAATTCCATGAAATATCCCGAAATCCTTTCAAATTCTATAAAATCTTTTAAAAATCCTAAAAAGTTTTTGAATTTCGTAAAATTCACTTGAAAATCATTAAAATCCTTTAAAATTCTTTAAAAATCTCTTAAACTGCATGAATTCCTTTGAAATTCCATGAAATATCCCAAAATCCTTTCAAATTCTATAAAATCTTTTAAAAATCCCAAAAATCTTTTGAATTCCTTGAATTTCACTTGAAAATCGTCAAAATACCTTAAAATTCTTTAAAAACTCTTAAATTGCATGAATTCCTTTAAAATTCCATGAAATATCCCGAAATCCCTTCAAATTCTATAAAATCATTTGAAAATCCCAAAAATCTTTTAAATTCCTTAAATTTCACTTGAAAATCGTCAAAATCCTTCCAAATTCTACAAAATCTTTTAAAAATCCCAAAAATCTTTTGAATTTCATAAAATTCACTTGAAAATCGTCAAAATCCCTTAAAATTCATAAAAGAAACCTCTTAAAATTCCTCTCTAAAAAAGTGGTTCCTCTAAAAATTATCTCGAAGATCTCGCAAATATTACTGTTTCAAACCTGATTGGCTTTTGAATGACTTAAAGTGCTTTAAAGTGCTTAAAGTTGTAAGAAATAAAACAACATAATCGTGCGTGTGATGGTTTACTAGTGCTTTTAAAAATTGATTTAAATATTTGTAATAAGATAGTGAAAAGTTCAAAACTACTAAATGAAATAATGAAATACAACTAATAATTAGTAAAAATTTTCACTAAAATAAATTAGTGACCAACTTTTCACTAATTCAGATTTAGAGAGCATGTATTTAAAAGACATCTCCTAAAAACCCTTCCAAAAATGTCTGTCAGTGTTAATATGTGTTCAAGTCAAATCGCATAAACGAAGAAGGTGTCTCAAAGTGCACAATCCCCTCGAGGTAAACGGTTGCCACATTTTCGCGTAAAGTAGTCACTGAGCAAACATTGGAAACGAGATGTGGAGCGTACGTACATATGTCCAAGGACAAATTGCATTCGTCTCTCCCTCGTTCTCCATTGCGAGGTGGTACTACGTTTCTACGCGTACTGCTACATACGTGTAAACTCTGCGTACGCCACTGCAAATGGAGCCCACAGACCCAATCTCCTAGGTCGTACATACACATATATATATATAGGACATAGGGGGAGCACAGGGACAACTTATTGACTCTAGTTGGCTGCATTTTCTGCGATTAAATCCCCCGAATGAAGGAGATTACTAGAATAGTTACTCTTACTGCAATAGAGAGCAGAAAGTCATAAAAACAGAAAGAGAGAAAGAGAGAAAGATATGAAGAAACAAAGAAAGTAAATCAGAGACGATAATGGGAATCAGAAATAGAATGAGAAACTGAATGAGGGAGAAAGCTAATGAGAAATGTAGAGTGGGAGAGTAAGGGAATGAGAAAGAGAGAAGTCACGACACATGTCGTGCGAAGTAGCACTATGTAATGGCAGTACCTTTGTCCTTATGCGTATCCTGCCCAGTCTAGAGTCTACACCCTCTTTATATAGTTGCATGTGTACACTTGGTATGGGTAGTTCACCATAAATATCTGAGATAGATACTGATATCTAGCGAGCAAGGTTTCTAAAACAACAAGACTACATTTACGTTAACGCCCATTGCATTTTTTACAGGGCTAACGGAGAAAGGTGGATGGCCTCCACTCTTTTTCTTTCAGGGTCGCAAGCCGTTTTTGGAGAGAGTTATGTCGTGCAAGGAGAAAATTTTTTTATGAAGAGTAAAGTGGGTCGTTATTCTTTCGAAATTCGAATAATGAATACACTAATAATGCATGACATTGTCGTTTTTGGATGAAATTTCAACAGACCTTTAGAAAATAGTAGATTAACTCTATATATACTTATTGAAACATGTGTGAGCTCAGTGAACCATATGTTAACTTAAGAAAACAAAACAAAACCAGGCAGCAAACTGGTCATGTCAGTCTGGAAGAAAAGAACAAAGGAATCGATAAACAATTGGCAGTGAAGGGATATCTTGAATAACTTCAATATCACTTGAATTCCATTCGTGAAGAGCTCCTCTTCCACTTTCGATAGTACAGATGCCTACAAAAGCTTTGGGGGAATAATCGCTAAAATAACAGTGTCACGCTAATAAATTATTTGGGTATCTCTTCAGCATTTTGCACCAGTGACAAGTAGCAGGCTCTTGAATCTCGTTTTCCTCGGGAGTTTCAAGTACCTGGACCAATTATCTTTCTCTTTCCGTCTCCCCCCATTTTCTTTTTAGAAACAATTATCCCTTTTTTTAGATTCAGATTAGTAAATATTTGAGAATGAAGAAGGCTTTTTAAAAGACAGATGCTGTTAGTTTGCACTCTTAATTAATCTCGATTAGACCAATCGATTTTTTCCTGCACTTGTGATGTATAGCAAAGGCACATCTGCAGCCATATGGCGTTTCCCCATCTCCCTTTTTTCTTTCTTCCATACGCCCAATGGTCTGTTTGTTGGATTTTTCCACAATCTTCTTCTCTTAGTGGAAAGAACAAAGGTGTTACTGCACAGTCTGCATTCAAGAGTAGGAAAAGTAAGGAAGAAAGTAAAATCGCAAAGAGAATTTTTAATCGGCTGAGGTTAAATCAAAGCAGAGGAGAGTTTGATATCCGAGTTTCTGCTCTTTGTGGAAACTATCGACGTGTTACAAACTCAAAGGCGTGTTCCTCAATTAGGAAACTTCCTCTATTCATCGCAAGTTGCTTGATATTTGATCCTTCCTGTTTCACTAAACCGATCTAGTTTATATGTAATATAGCCAATCATAATCTGCGAACATCGTCATTTCACAAGGTCCTATTATAATATCAAAAATCAAATATACTATATACTCAAATATATATGAATATCAACATTGAATTACTTTAAAAGCTCTTTTTTCCTTGATTTTGAAAAAAAAAAAAATATTGATTAGAGCTGGAATAATAATGGGTAAAGCGATTTGGAACGAAAAACACAGTCGGAACATGTAGACTTCAGGCAAGTCCTTTGATGTGCGAAAACGTTGGCAAATAAATGTAAATACGGTGGGCGGTGCAAATCGATTACGACGACGAAGTGTAAATTTATGCACGAGTGTTGGTGAGAGAAGCATAAAGGAGCGTATGGACCTTTTTTTCAGTTTCAAAAGAACTCGGGTGATCCTTGTTGACCTGTCACTCGACGACAGATCCAATCAGCCTCGCGTATCATTTGCCCCTCGGTATATGTACCAACCCTATGACACCGCTTTTGAACACGACCAGCAATTTCCATATAATTGTCACGCTTTTCAATATTTTTCCCCCTCAAGAAATTCTTAAACGATGAAATTATTTGGACAAAAAGAAATAAAACAAAAAAGTGAAAAAAAAGTTAAAGAAGTTAAAAAAAAAGTTTTAAAAAGTATGGAATATTATGAATTGAGAGCATATTGAATTAACTAGGTTCTACTGTCAATTATTGGAAAGAACTTTGATATTCTGAATGAAAGCTTCTTCCCTGATCTTGACTCGTACGTTAATAACACTATATGCAGTCAGTTATATCTATAGTGCATATAAGTATTATAGGTACCTATAGTATTTATATTCCCTTCCAGGAACCTCTTCTTGCTCTTTGTGAAGGCTAAACACGTTCTGGAGCTCGAATACATATACATCACTTGGCTCTAAATTTAGGTGAAGACTCCGCATGTCAAGTTGCTTGTCAGCTTTGGAAAAGCTCAGGATGGAGAAAAGTGGTAGGACTGAAAGGAGAGGAGAGGACTTGCCAGTAGTGCAGGGATGAAATTTTAAGTATGTTAGAGATCCACCTTGTCATTAGAGAAGGTTCTCTTTGATGTTTTCCTTTCCTCGTTCCAAAATCTCATATGAATTTATTTAACATTACAAATTTATGTGTTTCCAAAATAATAACTGTAACCATCTTTAGGTCTCTGCATTGGACTCCATTATCCTAATTCTGATCAGTACTAACCAAAGATCGTGACATCTTCAGTTGATTTGTCTTTAACTTGAAAGATATACTTATCATATCTACTTCCGTTAATCCTTCAAACTTATTTCCTTCAGTCACTGAGATGTCATCATATATTGTTGATAGATTCCAGTGGCTGTGAGAGTTGATGGTATTGGATCTGTTCTTGGAGTTGGTCGGCTAAGTAGAATTGATGACGGTAATGGTAGTCGTCGTGGATTTGGAGTAGGAAACGTCAATAACCTTTGTAGAGATTCCATCAGTGATAACGGACCATGTTGACTCCACATTGGTAGGCCATTAGATGCAGAAGGTATACTTCTGAGTCCTTGTAACGCCCTGTCACCTGATGCTTGTAAAGAGCTTAAAGGCAGTAGACCTTTATGAATATACCTGATGAATCACTAGGTTTAGCAGAACGACGACTGCGTTCTTGTTTCTTATCCACTTCAACTAGTTCACTACCATTCCTGTAGACTTCGAAAACATCGATTAAGTTTCCCCTTCTTAAACTTTCATCAAAGAAACTCTATGAACATTTTTCTAAACAAGTCATTACTTTTGATTCTTTGATTTTCTTCTAATTCTGTTAATCTAGTGTGCAATTGAGATAAGTAAAACATAATGACGACGATAAAAAGTGGGAAAAGTTTCTCTGGCTTTAGAGCTTCTACCAGTTTCTAACATAGTCCTATAAATCAATCTAGTCGTTCGAATCAATTTTATGACTCTTGATTAGATTTCAGAGTGATTATATGAATTAGTAGATATTGAGGAACTTGTAGGCTATCATCAAAAGAATTTTAATTCGAATATATGTTCCGAAGTTCACTTTTGTGTATTATTTTTTTATAGCTATCTGATGTATATACTTTATTGATTTCCCAAGGGTGAATTTTCCTTTATTTAGAACATTAGCATTACAGTATTTTATGTGTCATCTCATTCACACCATCAGGGGGATCTAGGGAAAATCTGCAGTGCTTACGTCATTGCCATTGTCTTCCTCTGGCATCTCGTCCTCAACAACATCTGGTGTTTCTATTGTAGTACTAACATGTCCCTTAGTTTGGTAGTTGTCTTCTCCCAGATAATTATTATGTGCTGTATCATAAAATATTTATATAAAAAATCTTGTCATCAGTTATTGTTGATTTTGATGCTTTATGTGATGGAGTTATTCTTGTTCATCAATTTGGTAACTGTTTTCTTAGGATTTCTAAGCTTAGGATTTTTTTTGTTTCTAGTATCTGTGATCTTAATTTTGTTTTGGTGTTCATCTTGCAAATCACTAGCCATGTCATCTATTTGGACTAGTTTAGTACCATTGTTTTTCATTATTATATTTTTCATTATCGTCATATTTCTCTTTCCGAAATTCATCTTTTAAAACAAGAGAACCATCATTAGCGAATTCTGGATATCGTTCATTCAAATTAAGATTGTTCTCCTTATTGTCATATTTCTCTTTCCGAAAACCATCTCTTACATAATGTGAACCATTAACGAGTTCTGGATTTAGTTCATGCAGATTAGGTTGGCGATCAAATCCACGTGGTGTTCCTTTATATTCTTTCAGTAAAGGATTCCCTGATGTTTCTGGACAGCCTATAGGTATCACACCTCCAAATATCAGCATACTTGATGAATCAAAAAATTTCGTAGAACGAGGCTCTCGTCCACATTTATTATTATTTTCTGTAAATGATTTCTCTTGCCTCAAATCCTTTTTCGTGGGGAATATAAACCTTGTTTCCACTCGAAATAAATAAACTATAATCACAATAATAACTGAGAAAAATTTCAACATCTTGTCCTGCAGTCAATTCAACAGTGATAAAATTTCTCGTGCGTTATTTAACCAGTAGTTCCTAAGTGGCACTATAATTCATTGATCGTTAGACTCAGTTTTATACCTTCTGATTCAAGTTCAAAATGGCGATTGCAAGAGATTAGATAAAAGTTTATTGAGCTGTGGATTTCATTATGAAGTCGGAGTAAAAGATCTGGAATGAGAAAACAATATTTAGAGTTGGTGATTAATTTGTAAGAAGTGTCGCCATATATGCGATTGCATTACAAATTTATTCCAAGATTTCTTTTGAACATTATCATAAGTTGTCTCTACCTCAACTTTACAGTGGATGTCATCAGTTTTCTTCAACACTTGCCTTATCCTAATTATCACCATGTTTTATATCTGTATGGGTTTTTGGAAACCAATGAATTCCAACCGTAGTTGTTTCACCATAATTTAGATTAGTTGGTGGGTTCCAACCAATTCCAACAGTAGTGGTATCATAATAGTTATCATTGGCGTAAATATTTGATTGATGAGACGTCATTGTTGGCTTTGCAGGTGGTGGAAACCATAGACCACCAACAACAGTGGTCTCACCATAATTTAGACCAGTTGGTGGATTCCCAGCTATACCAACAGTGCTGGTCTCACTACCACCTTGTACATGCCAGTTTCTAGGAAAATCCATACGGTTATCACTATCACTATCACCAACAGCTGGAGGTTGTTGACCTATTGGAGGAATTGGTACTGTTGGTCGTCCTGATTGTAGATACATTAATACAACTATACCTTTTAACCTTTGCAATAAGCTCTTAATTGATGTTTGTGGAAGATCTACTGGGACCACACCTCCTATTAGCACCAAATGGGATGCAGGACATGGTCCATAATTACGCGAACCATCTTCTCGCTTTGTACTCAGTTTCTTTTTTCCTAGAACCTCTTTGCAAGAGAAATCCTCTAACGAAATGTTCCTAAACCACCCAACACTTCTTTTGTATGTTTTTTCTTTTGTTTTGATGAACCTACAATTTACTTGAGATACTTGAAGTATGACCACAACGATAAAAATTGTAGAAAATTTTGACATCGTACCTAACAGTCGATAGAAGATTGAGTCTCTGACATTTCTCGTTTTAGATTCCTCACTTTCTAGGCATTACTATTATTAATCAGCCGTTTGACTCTTTATGCTTCTTGATTGATTTCTGCAATGGTGATTGAGAATTTTAGATTAAACTTTATTGATCCATGTGTTCCATCTAACCGTTTAATCACTAGAAAAGATCCACAAGTGGTATGTTTGTTTTCCGTTCGACATTCTCAAACTGCTCTTAAAACTGCACAAGCTAAATCAAATGCATTTATATGCATTTGTCCTAATGTAACCCTGTCCTTCATGTACAATTTTTTCTTCCTATACTTGTCCAGTTTCCGGCTGCAGAGCGACTTTAAATTCCGGCATATTTGTAAGATGCGAAATTTCAATGCAGAGTGCACGGTTGCACATAAAGTATGTCGTAACTGCGGGATATAAGAACCGCAGTCTGGTGCATCAGTATTCATATATTCGGTCCGAAATCCGCACCCTATGGAAAATCAATACTTAATGAAATCAATGTCGTTTCGCATCACGTGTACGCGAGATGGGATTTAACTCTTGACGCGAAGAAGGAGGTTCACATCTTGTAACGAGGGTAGCATCAGCCGCTTCCGAAATTTTCCACCTCGTTGTCCATCGACCTCGTTTATCACCTCACACCAACTTCTCATCCTCGTACTATGGACCCTCTTCTCTCACGCGTGTTAAATACCTCCAGCTGCGAATAATTGTGTCATTAATAATGTCGCAGTTTATTCTCATTTTTGGAAATTATGTACTTGATAATGCCACTTTTTCTAATTTAGCTAGTCTATTCAATTATCAACTTCCTGTAGAGCATAACCTGAGTGATTTGCTTACACTGGATTTCATTTTCAGTAGAGAACGTTTTGTCTGTCATTAACAGACCTTTTCATTTATTTTCAATGCAGATCTTATGATTAGTAAATGACAGGTTTTGTCCTATTATGTTTTGTTTTAAGATATCTTGTTTTGACATAGTTGAAGGGCGGCGTATAATGGTGTATAATTATTAGTAAACAAAAGACAAGCTGATGACCTCATTAGGATCTTTATTGACATGAAATGATTGTAATAGCTTTATCCTATTATAATACTTCTCATCGCTTTTTAATTTTTTGCATTGCATGAGTGAACTTCGTATACTAAGTCTGAAATAAAATAGACTCACTACCTTTCAATTAAACTTTAAACCGAACCAACCGAACTAAAACAACACTGTGATCTACTTTAATTCCATTTCAAATAGCAGTCTGTATTTTCGTATATTCCGGTGTACTCGCGAATACAATTACGACCCATACACACGCACATCCCTCTGACAGATTCATTGGCATTGAAACTTGAAATTCAATTGGATTTCACGAGATTCGTTGCGCTATAATTCGCGGCGACATTTGCTGGATATGATGTCGAATTCTAGAGCGAAAATTTTTCCGGAATATAACGCACTGTTATAAACTACCAATATAAACATCGCAATATTGATAGTGGATTAAATTATTCGATATTTCCTGTTATTGATCCAATAAATCTCCATTTCTATTATGTGGAATTTTCTTCTGCGTTTATAAAGTTCCCGTGTGGAAACATCGACTGGGACCAGACTGGGTTCCAGATAGTTTGCCCAAGTACCAACTGGGGCCCAACTGGGATCTCTAAGTGAGGCCCATTTTGAGTTGTAACGCTCATACCAACTAAAATCCATATTAGGGAAACTAGTTGGATCCAAGTTGGGCAATATTTTTTCTACCCAGTTATTATTATTATTATTATTATTATTATTATTATCAAATCTTAAATTTAATTATTCTTCGTCGCTTCTAAGCTAGATAAAAAACTAAGTATAAACTAAACAGTGACTGCCTCTAGAAACTTTAGTTTTAATAATTCAGGAATATGAATTATTAAAAAAAGTGCAGTATTAATTACACTTTGCATTTATTTAATTATATAATGAAAACAATCGAATCTCTTTAATTTTTTTTTCATATTTGGGCTACCCAGTTGGCACCCAATTATAGTATGGGCTAATCTGCTGGGCAAATTTCCACACGGGTTATTTTAAGGAAGATAATAATTTTATTAAAATCCTACTCTACATTTCACTTCTCCTTTTAATCCCTATATTAAATATATCCCTCGGAATATCTGACACGAAAATCGCTTTCGCTTTGAAGTTCAATTTAGCGTTATTAGGGCAAAAGCGTTTTTAATTAAGGAAAAGAAAACCGAGGAATTCATTCAGGAGGCACATTCGCGGTTTCCGCAATAGTGAGGACCGCAACAATACTATTCTCCCGTTTGCAGCTGTTGGTAGTGGTGAAAGGCAACCTCAAACCTTCTCCACTAGAAAACGAGTTTCGACGCTTTTCCTCTCGTTTAAAAAGTTTGTTGCTTTTGCCAAACTGGAATTTCCCAGAGTCCCGTCCACGCTTTGGTATTAAAATTATATAGCTCAAGGTATCATTTCTCGTGGGGTAATTGAACCTCGTCTGACCTTTTTTACATATTTTTCTCTTTTTACAAACCGTCCACCTCGTGATGTACCACAATTTAATTTTTTATAGCGACCTCACACTTCCCTTACAAGTTTACACAAAATATATAAAATGTGTATAAACCACTTAATCTCTTTTACGACTAGAGTGATATTTTATTACATTACATTATTACAACTTTCAGGCAAGTTTTTCTTGTTGACATTTCACTGAAAATATTTCAGTACATTTTAAATCAGTTGTTTGTTACAAATCAGTGGGATTTTTCGTTCTAAATGTCAACACGAATCTGGTAGAAATTTGTCGAGCAGAAAACAAATGTCAACGAATCTATGTTAAACGACTTTTGAATAAAATTAAAAGCACGTTGACGTCGATCGAATTTAAAAATAAAAGAGCTAACGAAGGGTTCATGCATCTGCAATAGAATCCCGAACGATGGGTTTGCAAAACACGCAAACGAGCTTTGTCCAGCAATGTCGTGTTTTCCTCGTGAGGGGCTGATATTTCAAACAGGGCAGTGCCCTTCCGTTATTTCTCTCTGCAATGGCATGAAACAAGATTATTTACACTCGTCTACCATCATGCCATGCATTCCTTTCATTATTGCTATATAATTTCCAAAAGAAAAATATATTAAAAAAATAGAATTTAAGTGAAAACAAACAGAAACAAAATAATAAACAGCTCATATGAACACCCTGTTTATACAATGTATGGTTTGAATTCCCTCTTGCATATAGTGCGAAAATATCATGCAGAGTTTCAAGTAAAATAAATTATTCGACACCAATCATGTTTCGTCGGAAATTCTCCACTCGGAGAAATAATTTATCTCATTCAGGAAGGTCGAATTCATTTTAAAAACTAGATATTTTTTCGTGAATTAAGTTGGTGGGTAATATTACACATGTTCAATGATTTATAATGTCTTAAATGAAAAATTCAAGGGAATTGACGTGAAAAAATGTTCGCTGTCTTTAGGCATTTATTTTCCTCGAGGGCATTTACATTTAGGAAGTCATTAAGCGTTTAAAGAAATATTATGCTGTTACAGTGTTACAAGGGAGCACATTAATTTTCTAATGGCCTAGGTGGTTGGTCGGCTCATCGCGTGACTTTGAAAATTCAAATAAGTTCTTTTGACAAGCACGTGACTGAGTTTGGCACCCTCGACTTTTGATGTGCCTTGCATGTTTCATGTTTCTACTACTTGCTTTACTTATTACTTCACCATCTATCGCACTTCCGAATGCGCAATTAAAAATTAAGGTGATTGGCAATTTCATTATCAGATATTTATGTAAGAACAGATTTCAGAAATTATTTCTATTGGCAATCGCTTTTGGCATCATATATAATGATAATTTTCTAATTAATAGTTTTGGATCTTTTTTGGGACACCCGTAAAAATTTTTGGGCTCCTGATAATTCTTTTCAACTCTTTTAAAAATCCCTTAAAATTACTATAATCTCTTGAAATCCTTTTATAATTTTTGAAATTTTATAAAATCTCCTGAAATTTCTTAAAATTATTTTAAATCTTTTGCAAATTCCTCTAAATTTCTCGAAAAAATTGCTCCTAGTAAATAAATAAAAGTTTTGGATTTTGGGAACAGTGGAAACTTTTTTTTTGTTATTATTCCAATAAATGTAAAAAAAATCGTCAGGCTTCAATTTTTGAAAAATTGAATTTCTGTAATGGGGGTTGATTCTGGAACTTAAGGGTTGTTTTTGGAGATTTTGTTTCTGTGGAATTCAAGAGCCCAAAAGTGGAGATGTCAGCTTAATGGATTTCATATTTAATGAAGTAACACTCTCTGACTCAAAAGCACTAAAAAAAGTTTGAACATAAAAACATTTTATAGTGACATAAATTCCGTGCTTGTGGTTGCGTCTAAGTAAAGCAGTCGTTGCATTAGAGCATTACACCTGGCTACATTCACCTACTTGCATTCACCTACTTTGTTCCCACACTCGAGAAATGTACTTACATCATCTTCACACTCTCTCACTTAATATGCATCCACTATTTCGTCGAGTGTCTCTATACAGTTCTTCCTTCAGCTATTCTTTACACTTCGTATTTCAGTTTTCATTTTCATTTTTTCCTTAGAAGTGCGCCTGCAATTCTAAACGTTTCTCTGCTGTACATTCACTATTCAAGCTATGCAAAGTCTCGTTAGGGTCGAAAGCACGAGTTGCACGTGCAGATGGATTTTCCTCGACATTTTTTTTTATGATGCCGCGCGAAAATTCTGAATGGCTCGAAAATTGTTCGCGGTTACCGCGAATGAAATGAAATTCTCCAGACGCGAAAAATAAAAGATAATTCGGAGGCAGATGAAGCGCGTGAAAAAGTTGTGAGCCCGTTCTGCATAATGTAATAACGACAAGCAAAAACTACTTTGCGTTTATGCCAATTTTTTTTTTACTGTTTTGAATAAGAAAATTGAGTGGGGAAAAGTCTTGATGAAAATGAGAGTTTGAAATCTAAATTTTTTATTACTCTGGTCCTGTAATTTTTGTATTATTATCCCTTTTTCCTATCTTAAAAAAGTGGTTTCACGAAATGTCTCGGAAATCTCGTATACATTGTTGTTGCAAACCTGATTGGCTTTTCAATGACTTGAAGTTGAAAGAAGAAAAAAAAACTAATGGCGCAAAAAAATTTCACGAAAACCTTCGAAATCCATTAAAATTCGTTAAAATCCATTAAAATCACGAATCTCTTGAAATCCAAGTTAAAGTTCGTAAAAATCTCTAAAAATTCCTAAAAACCTCTTGGAATTTCTTAACATTTAAAATCTCTTAAAATCCTTAGAAATCTTATCAAATTACATGAAATCCTTCAAAATTCTACAAAACCATTTAAAAATTAGAAAAATCTCATAAAATCCTGTAACATTTTACGACAACCTTCAAAATCCTTTTAAATTCTACAAAATCTTTTATAAATCAGAAAATCCCTTCAAATTATTCGAAATCTCATAAAATTTCACAAAGTTCTTAAAAATCCCATAAAATATTTTTAAAATTATTAAAATCTCTTGCATTCTTTTAAAATTCCTGGAAATTTTATGACATTTAAAATTCTCTTTCTTAAAACACCCAGAAACCTTTACAAATCACTTAAAATTTCACGAAAACCTTCCAAATCGCTTAAAATTCGTTGAAATCTCTTAAAATTGGTGAAAATCTCTTAAAATTCTCAGAAACTTCTTGAAACTCTTTGAATTATAGGATAAAATTTAAAGTCCCTTTAAATCGTTGAAAATTAATTAAAATTATTATAGAAATCTCATTAAATTCCACAAAATCTTTAAAGAATCATAAAAATCTTTTAAATTCGCTGAATATTCCTCGAAATATCTTGAAATACCTTAAAATTCCACGAAATCTTTTAAAAATCCTAAAAATCTTTAGAACTTCGTAAAAATCACTTAAAAATTGTCAAAATCCATTGAAATTCCTAGAAACCTTTTGAAACTCTCTAAAAAAGATAATGTATAAATGAAATGTCTCTAAAATCTCGCCTAAATTTTATTATTGTTTCAGATCTGCTCTCTAAATTTGAATCAGCGAAATTTTATTGGTTTTTGAATGACTTGAAGTTGTAAGAAGTAAAATAAATAAATAGAATAAAATAAAATAAAATAAATTGGTTTGCTAGTGTATATAAAGTCTTGTCTTCTCTGGATGTTTTCATGGAAAGAGAAAGGGCAGCATTTTAATTACGTTGACAGGAATTTTTCAGGATTTACTAACTCTTCTAGGGAGTCCACTTATCTGCACGTGTTTCGCGTTTAAATCCTGATAGCTATGATGTACGGCGATGAAAGCATCAATCTCGATGCTTGATGTGAAAAAAATGAGTGTTAAAAGGTAGGAGATGATAAAAGGCGAAAATGGGAAAACTACTACGGCAGAGACAATAAACGCATCTTCAACGACACCGTTATAAGGAAAAAGCTCGAGAAAGAATTTATCCTTCCTTCTTTACAGACTCAATATATTTTTAAAAAATATTTGCCCTCACAGTCTTTATGAAGCGTCTCCAACGTCTCTCCTTTATGAAGGAAGATTATATTTTCCCGTTATATTTGTTTTTTGCAGTCATTTCTCAAATCTTCCAATTTCCTTTCATCTAGATAATATTTATCAGGATCTTCACTTATGAAAAAAGGTTTTAAAGAAAAATCTCTTTATACAATTCTGAGTTAGTGAAGATTGCTAACATTGATGGATTTTATAAGTATGATTGCTTATTCTAAAAAGTTATAATGTGGTTTCCTTTCCACTTTACCTTGTGGTTTCCTCAGAGATTCTCAGGGGAACGATATGTTGCGATGTTAAAAAGTAAAAGAGAAAATGGAAATTTATAGAAGAAAGAATAACCTAGTTTGCAAGAAATGACACGGTATATTGTCTTTCTATTTTTCTTATTCATGAAATTTGTCTTTTTCAGCTTCACGCTCTTCGAGAGATATTCGTAAATTTTATTGCAGATGTTTTACATTTTTCAACATCTCAGTAAACTGAGATGTCGAACAGTAACTGTTTATCGCAAAGCTTTATGCTGCAATAACTTTCTCCATCGAGTAAAACAAGTCGAACCGAATAGTAAATATGACTGGAAGTTATATAGCCTAGGTAAAATAAACTTTATTCTTAGCAATGCAATCTGTATTATATATATATTATATATATATATAATACATGAAGAAAGTTGCAAGAAAAAGAGGAAAAATTCGAAGAGAAGAGGGTGAAGTAGTTGGGGTTGTTTCTAGACTCGAGGGTTCGATGCGAATCTCTATATAGTGACGAGCAGCAGCATTTAATGGATGCTTTATGAAAATAAATTAGCAACTTGAAACCCTCCTAAGTGGCTTGTCTGCAACCATGCCGTTTCATATCTGCAACAAAAGATCCAATAAAACTGGTGAAGAAAATTTCATATAGGGGAAACCATTTTTCCCCTTTCTCTATTTTTTTCTTGTCACAAGCATGTTTTTCTACTCCTATTGCCTTTGTAGATTTAATTCTACAAAAAGCATCTGTACTTTTTGATAAGTATGAAGTTTTATTATTAACCAGTAGAACAAATAGTTTTGTTATTTATTATACCAATTTCTCTAGTTAATTCACTCATGAAAAATGAAAGGGGGTCAGGGTTTCTAGAAGTTGCTTGTGACACGTTTAATTCAGTGGATAATCAGGAATAAATGAAATAATAATGAAGGTCATTAAGAATCCATCGATGCGAGACGATTGGGAAATTTGTCAAGCCGTGATAAATAATTATTTTCGGGTGGAGAGGAAGTTCTGCTTACGAATCAGAAAACCTGTATTTTTAGTTTTACATTATTCCAGCATTTGTTTCGCCAACTGGTGTAAAAAGAACGTCGAGATTGCAGCACGACAAAAATAATGCCCGAAGCGAGAAAATTATAGTGGTACTTTAGAAGAGGGAGGACGATATTTATGGGGACGGAAATTTCGTCGATGAAATATTTACGTCAATTATTCTAATCATCGCGGCGTGGGATTTCGAAAAGGGAGAAAGTTTCAAGTAGAGGTAAACGCAGATAAATTCTGATAAGTTCTCAACTCTTTCTTTACTTCTTCACATCAATTTCGATGTTAGATGATTCTGTTTAATTTTTGTTTATTAATTATGTTCCTCATTATTGAGTGCTTTTATGATAGATGAGAAGAAACTGTTTCTCCTGTCTTGAAAGGATGTGTGTTGCACACATAATTATTTTGGTGCGCGAAACTTTGACACTGACAGGTCTGATTTTCTCTATGATGAAGGATGAAGAGCGAAGAGCGAAAAGTGACGAGATGTCAAAACTCAAAACTCTGACATCTCTCCTCATCTGATCCTTGAACGATTAGTTTCAATCTTGTTTCCCTCGTCTAATACATCTCGCACCTTGTCATCCCCCTACCTTCATCAACTTAACTCAACTTGACCTCAAAAGTCCTTTCGACTTACGGCTGAGAAATTGGAAAAAAAAGGAACTTCTAAATTATAGATTATAGATAACTTTATAGTTTATATAATAGTTTTATAGTTATTCTGCATTTGCGTTACTTAGTTATCGATGAAAAAATTACAGTATTATTCATGCATGGCAGATCAATTTACTCATAAATTCACGCTGATCTTCTCCACTTTCACACATCGACCACTCGACTGTATTTAGTACCATTTGTGGTACCAAGTGCGGTTTTCTGCTCGTAATTCATGGCAAGGCAGTGCAATTGCAGAGGGTCTGTGGGTTATTCACAGATCCTAAATAATAACTATCATATCATATTTTCACGCTCATCAGTTAATTAATTCGAGGAAATTTACTGTTAACAAAACCTGTGGTTTAGAATATAATAGAAATAGTTTAATAGAATAGTTTAATTTAGAATAGTTTAATTTTAAAATAACAAAAAAAAAAGTGAGAATTGGTAGAGTCCAACGAGAGAAGAATATTAAAAATGATTCGTGTCTGCAATCTTATCAAGGACAATTGGCCTGTGACATATCAGATTTATTGGACAGTTGAGTCGTCTTTAAATTCCGAGAGGGTAAATGGAGCGAGCTTCTGAGATGCAATTTACATTCTCGATCAGTGACAGACAGCTGGTTGAATTTTGTCCCCTTGAGGCTAGGCATTGGCTCGATTTGCGAATCGAGCCAATACTAATTTTAATCTCAGTCAATCAATTTGTCGTTCAGCCGAGCATGCAGAGGCGAATTAAAGGTCAAATCGTGTATGTCGTGACACCGTACTTCGTGTTAGTAAGATCACGCTCTTTCTTCGAGAGATATTGGTAATCACCATATGCATGTGGGAACCTCGGGAGAAAGAAGGTGTCGAGAATTTTCCCATCAGAGCCAAATCAAGACTCCAAATGCAATTCACACGAAATTGAAAAGAAAATTTTGTTTTCAAATTAAAATGAGTGAAATTTCACTCATCATAATCTTCAGTGAAATTAAGCATTCAAATGTTCGATAAGAGAATGACATTTACAATTAATCGCCTCCACCCATTAGCATAAAACTCCCCCAAGGGAGTTTTTATCTCCAACAGCTAGAATACTGTCGCTAACCGATAAAAAAATTCTAATAAAGTTTGCACGTGTTAATGTCGCGCCCAGGAAAAGAATCTGTGCATTTACACGATCCTGCTAAACCTTACGGATTAATGGTTATGCTCGCGGGCAATTAATTAGCATTGCAGAGAAAAGGGATTACCAAGGTCTTGGCATCCAGTTAGGTAGATATATATATATATATAAGTACTCAAGAAGCAGAAAGTTTAAGCGGGTAGAATAATTGAGGAGGCCAAGTTTTACAATTTCTTTTGACGCAACTTTCTTAGCTGGAATTTTTCTTCCGGACTTTTAACGAAGAAAAAACAAGCAAAATCAACTGTGTACTGCACTCAACTGCTTTTCAGGATTTAGAGATAGAAAAAATTTTCTTTTATTTAATAATTGTCTATCGAGGGGTTGGAAACTCGTGAAATCAGGTGTACACTTGTACTGAAATCTCCTGAAATGTCTGAAGTCATTTGAAGTCACTTGAAGTCACTTGAATTCACGGGAATTCACTTGAATTTTCCTGAAATCTCCTGAAGTCAGTGAAATCATCTGAAGTCAGTGAAGTCACCTGAAATCACTTGAAGTCACCTGAATTCACTTGAAGTCACTTGAATTCATTTGAATTTTTTTGAAATCTCCTGAAGTCAGTGAAGTCGCCTGAAGTCACGTGAATTCATTTGAATTTTCTTGAAATCTCTTGAAGTCAGTGAAATCTTCTGAAGTCATTGAAATATTCTGAAATATCTTGAAGTCAGAAGTAGGTGTACAGTTTGCAACCCCTCGTTGTCTATACTTATATCATGCTTCCAACTTTCAAATGAACAATTCTTGTACAATTAAATTCTTTAGTTGGTATCAACTTTATTCCTTCCAATTTGAGAACTTTTGAATTTTTATTGAAATATGTGAGGGGACTGAAAGAGGTGCAACAGATCGAAGTCTGGCAAAGAATTTCGTCTGCGATGACGTCTGTTTCCATGGAGCTAACCAATTTATGGGTTGAACGTACGTTCATGGAACATAACCGTTCACGGTCGTTACGTGATCATAGTTGATAGACCGGCACGTACACAGAATGATGCTAACCAACAGAGGCAAGTTCTTCCGGGTTTGTGTTTGCTTAGGTCGATGCGCAGCAGCTTTGCCTATATTGATCATCTCTCTATTCTGTTCTGTCCCTGTTTCTGACAAGAATGCATCTTTTTACAAAAATGAACAGTCCTTTGTTCAAATATCAATTCTCAAAACTCAAATCTAGTTTTCACTTTTTCTCGAAACACTAACTAAACCGATATACCACCTTAACTTTGTTTCATGTGTTTCATTGAAATTAACGAAACCGGGGTGGCCACATGTCAGGGAAGTCAGGGAAATGTCAGGGAAACGCGAGTAGTTGTTAGGGAAAATGGAAATTGACATTTATGCTAATTATGTTATTTTTGTCGTATTGCGTATAATTTTATAGTTTATTTAACAGATTTTAGAAACTTTCCAAGTATTTCGAAGGATTATAAAGAATTTCCAGGCATTCTTTGAGATTTTTTTGGTTTCTAATGATTTCAAGAGATTTTTCATAATTTTAAAAGATTTCACGAAATTTTAAGAGATTTTTAAGAAAGTTTAGGGAATTCAAAGAATTTTAAGGAATCTTAAAGTTCCTTGTGGAAGTTTAAAGGATTTTAAAAAGCTTGAAGAATTTTAAGAAGTTTTGATTTTTTAAATGATTAAAAATTTTTTTTAATGTTCCTCATGGAATTTTAAAGGATTTCATGAGATTTTTATGATTTTTAAAAGATTTTGTGAAATTTTACGAAATTTTAAGGGATTATAAAATGTTCTCGTGTAATTTTAAAGAATTTTAAGAAATTTTAATTTTTTAACAGTGATTTTAAGGTATTTGATTGAAATTTTAAAGAATCTCACAAGATTTTTTTGAATTATAAAATATTTTGTAGAATTTTAAAGCAATTAGTGAAAATTTAAGGGTTTTCATGAAATATTAATTTTAAGGATTTCGTCGAATTTTAAGATGTTTCTAGGAATTTCAAGAAATTTCAATGAATTTTAAGAGATTTCCAAGGTTGTCATAAATTTGAGAGATTTTTACGAATTTCAAGTGGTGTGAAGTGATTTTAAATTTCAAAAGATTTAAAGTGATATTATACGAAATTTTTGAAAAATTTCAATAGTATTTTTACTGAAAATTTGTTCGTATTTTGATACTCTTATGTTAAGGAAATTCATTTGAAAGTCAAGGAAAAGTCAGGGAAATAAAAAAATTGAATCCTGTGGCCACCCTGCGAAACTCCATCTCCTTTTAAAACAAAGTAAACAAAAACAAAGTAAATTTGTACTATTCTCGTGTTATCTTTTGGAACACCTCACAGGCGACTTGATGACTTCTCTTTCGAAACTCGTCCTTTAATGAACTTGGAAGTATTTCCACGGACTTCCAACTATTTCCAAACAAACGTGCACATCCTGCAATCCTCTCTTTCGCCCCTTTCGTGTTTCCCCTGAGAGATCCTGGAGTTAAGAAAACCACGAAATTCCCTTGATCCTCCTCGCTAAATTCTAAAAGGAATTCCCGAATCGTCAATGGCCGCAGTCATTTCCATAACCCTTGCACATCGGATATATTCGTGTTCGTAGTTTCGCATAGTACAATGTAAAGCGAAATCCAGACTCAAGAATCACCTCTTCTTTTTTCCCAAAGGGCGCGCTCAGGGTCCATCTGTGGCATCTCGTTTACGAGATTGCGGGGAATGTAACACGTTCGAGAATATAGCACAGTAGTCGAATGGAATTTAGATGAGCTCCGCCATTGGTGGATTAGCAATTTTATTACAGATAACTCGCTCTCTGCTCCACCAATTTCGACATGTACATCAAGCGTGTGAATGCGAACCGCGTGCCGAATTTACCAATGAAAGTCAAGCCAGAAAAAAAAGAATTTCACTGATGATCGGTAGATAAAAAAAAACCTTTGACACGTGTCGGATCGAAAAAGCGACGCTGCAAGTATAACTTTCGGTTCCATCGCACGAAACGATTTGGCAGATTGTCAAACGGATGCAAAAAACGCGAGTGATAAAGGAAAGTTGTACTTTTTATTACACTGAACCAGAGGATTTTGGACTCGTCAATAAAATCGGGGAAAACATTCTTGAAGACTTACATAAGTCAATATGTATTCCTTGTGTCACTAAAGACGATTTTAAAAAATTCAATAATTTTGTTTGAATCAATGGATTTTTGGTGGTGACTTCCTGTTAGAAAGGATCATTGTAAACTATCGGATAAAAATTGGTCTCTTCTGCCATCCCAAGGAAGACATAATGGTTTATTATTATTTGATTTATATTTTATATTTTTAAATATTTTATCACATTAATTCGCAGACATTTAGAAAATACATATTATAATATAAGGAAAATCAAATTCACGATTCCTGACAAAAAAATCACTGCTGAGGGCATATATATTCCTATTTAAACTAAATCTTTATTTAATTTTACAATATTGAAAGAATACCCTAGAAATTTCATTAAAAGTGCTGGTTTACCTAAATTGTTCAAATAGTGAAATTTCACTGATTTTCGTGACTCGTTTCAAGATTTCATTCAGTGAAAAGTCACTACATATTTTCAGTAATCGTCACTAAATTACTGAAAATTTCAATGATTTCCAGTAGATTTTTCACTGATTCAAGTTTAGAGAGTATATATACTAGTAGACTGAGATGTCTGGACATTATAATTTGTAAATGTTGTTTATTTGGCAAATATAATAGAGCTTCATCAAACTAAGTTAATTATCAGTCATACAATTAATGATTCAACAGAAATTACTGAAATTAAGATAATAAAAATAAAAAAAAAATTGTAATAAAGTTTTGAGGACATAATCGATTAGTCAACAATCGTTCTATTCGTTTTAATGTTCTTAGGAGTTAGAATTAATGGAATTTTACTGGAAATTAATTTTTGTGTTTCAAGATAAGAAAAAGAAAAACTTAGATTAAAGAAATCGTTTCTTTGCCATCGATTTTTTTAAATAACGTAATTATTATTGTTTGATTTAAAACAATATTTGTCTACGAATCTTTTAATATAAAAAAATATTAAGCCTGAGACCTTGTTTTTTATCTTTTTTTAAAACTAAATTACTTAGTAATATTTGTTGCAACTATTTTTTGCCCTAAAAATCTCATAAAGATTGGATAAGTTTTTTCTTCTTGGTGGTTTTTTCTTTTTTTCTGTTAAGGTTGAAATCTAGATATTCAGCCTAAATCTAAATATATAGCCTTAATATCTGGATGATAAGGTTGAAAATCTACATGATGGACTTTAATATCCAGATAACATCTGGTTTTCTACATAAAGGTACCATAGAGGAAACTATTGACGCATTAGAATCGATCGTGAATCATCGCATTGCGATACTGTGAAAAAGGCTAGATATGCGTAATGGCAGTATCATGGTATATCTACAGCGAAATTCGAGGGTTTCTCTTATCCAGGAGTTGGGGTGAAAATGGAAGGGCGATACGAGGGTGGCGAATGTTTTTGGCATGATTTGTAGCATGAATATGCGCCAATGGATGACTTGTTACGTTTACAATTCTTTACGAGTCGATTTAGGGCAAAATGACTCTGAAGCTCGCGTGCAATATCACTTGCATCTATAAAACCCAACGCCCTTTTAAATATTCAAACTTTCGACACCGCTGCACCTTCCAATTTTTACATCACAACCAGAACAATATGCACATGAATCGCATAAAAAAATGTGTCAGAGCTATTTTCGAAATTCTGTAAAATTTTACGCTTGACCGTTAGCAGTAAATATTTATGTGCACTGCAACGCTAAAGCAAAAATAGATGTCTCTCAGCAGAGAATATTCTTTTTTTTCAAATTCACGCCGTCAATGTTTCAAGAGTTTTGTGTTTATGAAAAATTCTAAGTAATTTTTAATTTAAAGTAATTTTCAAAGTTTAAATCAAATCTAAACTTGTTTTTCATTTTGTGGCCGAAATCCGCCTGCAGCTATAAAAGAGAGTAGTTTAGTCCTGCATATATTGTTTTTTTGCATTCCCCATTTTTGCATAAGGAGCATCTTATACACAAATTTACTGGGATTGGATCTTAATGACCTGTTTTGCGATCAAGTAAAACGACTGCAAAGTTGAAGGTTAATGTTGAATTCAAATTAGGGCTCCTTAGCATCACCTTATCTTTGAGGGGGGGCGTGAAGACTGAGGGCATTTCGAGATAGTTATCGCAGATAAAGCGTTTTCAGGGAAGAGCGAGGTTGAGGCTAGCAGGGTTGCGTCTTTTACGCGAGATAAAAGAATAAAAGCTGGCACAAAGAAGCTTAAAAAGACGGAAGAAAGCAATTTGCATAATTATTGCTCCTCCTTAGACTCAAACTTCTGAGTCTGGACGCGTCAACGACGTAAAAATTACTCTCCTCTCTCCCTTTCTGAATAGTAAAATGTAGACACTCATTCATTTCCCTTTGACTTTATTTTCAATATTAAACGAGTCTCGAGTCTTTCACTCTGCATGAGATTCGCTTCTTATTCAGAGTTTACTTTGTATTGACCATCTTGGTAAGCTGTACATTGAATTCTGCATTTTAATTCTGCAAATATCATAGAAAATGATGTCAATTTAATCCTGTTTAATTTCTGAAAGTAATCTCGAACGTCAATTTAATTTAATTTAATTTAATTTAATTTAATTTAATTTAATTCCTTACGTAAAGTGCAGATCGAGTGACAGCGTTTTAGTTCAAAATAATTCCCTTCAGCTCGAAGTGAACACAAAGCAACACGAAATAATTCCACAGCTGTCAAATTCACATTGCTTTTGAATCCAAAGCAATGTCGTTTATGTCGGTTTTCGAAATCGTTTTAATTCATTTCAATTTACACTTTTTTAATGGGGGATTAACGCAAATCTTTTCTTTATACAGTTTACGTGTATATAATAGAGGAGATTAATATCTCGATGAACTCTCTAAAATCCACGGAAATAACAACCAACGATTGTCTCGCCCTGCGCTCCCTTGCACATAAATAAAAACACAACTGACTGAAACTCCCCTTTATTTTCTACAAATTTCGGCTAATAAGGGGTTATTCACAAAATACGAGACACTTTTGGGGACGGGCGGGTGTTCAGGAAAATATCATGGTTTATCAATGGGAAGCGAGGGGGTCAAAGTCCTTTATCATCTGTTGTAGTTTTTTTTATTATAAACCAATTTTTTTGTTTATAAACATATCTCTCGCATTACTTATGGGATTTTAAAGAATTTCACGAGATTTTTATGATTTTAAAAAGATTTTGTGGAATTTTAAGGGATTTCAATAGGTTTTAAAAATTCTAAAGTGTTTTTTTTACGTATTTTAAAGGATTTTAAAGTTTTTTGTGGAATAAAGGGTTTTAAGGAGCTTGTAAGGATTTTAAGAGATTTTAAGGGATTGTAAATATTGGAATTTTAAAGGATTTTAAAAGGCTTGTAAGAATTGTAGAATTTTAAATAATTTCAAGAGGTTTTCAAGTGTTTTAAGAATCTTTATGTATTTTAAGGGATTTTAATGTTTTTCGTGGAAATGTAAAGGATTGTAAGAAAGTTGTAAATTTTTTTTTAAATTTTAACATTTGTAAAATGATTTTAAGGGCATGTGATAATTACCATAAGAGCAAATTTAGTTTCCGCAACTTTAAGTTCGCAATAATAAACATTTTTCTTTAAAACTAGGCCATTTACCTCCGTTTCTTACAGAGATTTTATGGGATTTTAAACATTGCAGTGGAATTTCAAGAAATTTTAACAGATTTTCAAAATTGTCGTAAATATTGTAGAAATTTTTACGAATTTTAATGGATTTAAAGTGATTTTAAATTTCAAAAGGGGCCATCCATAAATCACGTGCACAGTTTTTTACAACTTTTTGACCCCCCCCCCCCCCCCCCCCCCCGCGCCCCCCGGGAAATTTGGGGGACCCCCCCCCCCCCCTACTCAGTCCACGTGGACATATTTTATAAAAATATAAATAATATATCCACGTGGATTCATGCCGACCCCCCCGGTCCCCCTCGTGGAAAAACGTGGAATTTTGCCATATCCCTCTCCCCCCTAAACTGTCCACGTGGTTTATGGATGGCCCCAAAGATTAAAATGATATTTATACGAAATTTTTGAAAAATTTCAATAGTATTATTATTGAAAATTTGTTCGCATTTTTAATACTTTTCCATCAAGTAAATTTATCTGAGTCAGGGAAAAGTCAAAAAAATTGAAAAATTGAATCTTGTGGCCACCCTAATAAATCAAATCGATTTTTTCAGAATTTTTTATAATTTTGAGGGTTGAGGAGGGTCGGACATTATCATGTATAATATTTTTCAAAGATAGTCTAATAAATACCACAACCTATCACGATAGACAGGGAGGGTACCAAAAATCGAGAATAAAAATATCACCCCTTTTTGTGAATGACCCCTAACACCTTTTTAAACGGTAATAAAACAAGCGATTAGTGAATGGAGCCGGGAGAGTTGAATGCAGGAGGATTGAGAGTCCATGTACAGAGAATAATCGTAAATTACCATCATATGCGGGCTTAGCGTCAACTTAGATTTAGGCATATGCGTATTCAGTGAGTTCATAGCATATGCGAGAAAATTTACGTTTGAGTAGACAAACGGTACATCGAGTACTGGAACTATAGTAATGGTAGTTGGCATACAAGTATCGTGTTTATGCAGGACAGTGTCTACGAGAGAGGGCGGCATCGAAACTTTCTAGGGTTCCTGGAGTGGGAAAACTGGATGAGGGAAACAGGGGCTGGAAGGGGGGAGAAGGGGAAATAGGGGGTGAGAGTAGTAAAGCTCGTGCAGAGCTTTTGCGTGAAGGGCTAAATCGCGTGGGCTGTGACCTCACGATAACGTACACCAGAACGGTCTTACGTTTCTGCAAATATATATAGTGACAATGCCAAAATGGATTTCTCCCTGTGAAAATCACTCTGGAATGACCAATTATACTCCGGCACGAAACCCTGATTGTCTCGCTCCTTCGGGAACGAATACATCATTCTCTTCATCCATCAGTGATTATATTATTATACTGAAGTCAATTTTTAGCATGTCAACGAATTTTTGCATATAATTTATTACCATTTTATCGTTTAATCGTAATTAATTAGGGTGACTGGGAAGAATCGAGAAATAATCAGGAATTTTGAAAGTATTTCTAACGGTAATGAGTATTATTAATTTAAAAATAAATATATGTTAAATATAAATTAATTATGTGTAAAAACAAAAGGGGTAGTCGATACAATTCTTAATTTTTCTCAATTAAGCGTATAGAAACTTTTTAATTACTGCGATGCAACTTTTACTTGAAAATAAAAGCACTCTTGGCAATCATAGCAGACCGTTACTGGAGGGTAATAAACTTTTTAATTCGATAACAAATTACCACGAGAATCCGAGATTCGATTAGAGTCTAGCAAGTTGTTTGAAAGAAAAAATGTCTCCCCCGACGTGGAAACTTTTTATTGGCACTGTGCAGGGCAGAGTGTGATTGTTATGGCCGGTTTCAATTTGCAACTGGCAAGCTCGCATCTTGAATTACGGAAACTCGTGCAGCTATTCATGCCCAGGGGTAATTAAGTTACTTCTTAAGAGTTACTACCGCCCTACCGTGAATAATTCCCTTGGTTTTCGCGTCAGTTTCTAAAGCCGAATTACCTATAATACTTTTGGCAAGACAGTCAGAGGGAAAAGAGTCCCGCAATTCTGATTAATTTAATCTTTAAAAAAAATCTCTTAAAATTTCATGAATTCCCTTCAAATTCCGCGAAATATTCTGAAATACCTTAAAATTCCACGAAATCTTTTAAAAATCCTAAAAATCTTTAGAACTTTGTAAAAATCACTTGAAAATTGTCAAAATCCATTGAAATTCCTAGAAACCTTTTGAAGCTCTCTAAAAAAGATGATGTAACGAAATGTCTCTTAAAATCTCGCCTAAATTTTATTATTGTTTCAGATCTGCTCTCTAAATTTGAATCAGCGAAATTTTATTGGTTTTTGAATGACTTAAAGTTGTAAGAAGTAAAATAAATAATCATGCGCGTAGCGCACGTGTTTGTTTGCTAGTGAGATAAAAAGGGCGAGAATTGAAAAAAAAATCCGGGAATTGTCCTTAATTTTAAAACCCCTTTGCAAGATGCAAATAATTTCTTGTAAATTGAATCCAATTTCCTTTCTTCTATTTTTTCTACCTTTGAAACAACGAGAAATGTACAGGATGTAAGGATTTAATACAGTCTATTCCAAAACGATTCGATTCTTGCAACCAGAGGCGTAGACTTCTAAAAAATATTGGGGGGGCACAAATTTTGCAAGTTTTCCAACTTTTCAGATCTCCAAGTTATTTTAAAAGAAACAAAACGATGGTCGTAAAAATTGGCGTATATCAGAGTACGAACTGATCGGACAATATAATGAATTTCCAAATATCAATTTTACTCTCTGAAATATTGGGAGGGCACGGCCCCCCCAAAATTTTTTTTGGGGGGGCAAAAAGCACCTTGCCCCCCCATAGTCGCCGCCCCTGCTTGCAACTCTTTCTACTACCTCTGCGATTCTCGCAGAATAAATTCATGAGGGCCCTTTTTATGCTAATAAGATCTCTTTCAGCTCTCACATTCCTGATATACCTGCATGTGAATTGAATCTCTTGTAAGAGGAAAATGAAAACGGAAATCAGTTTTCCCTTGGAAAAATCTTATATCGGCCTCTTACAAAGTAAAGGTTTTAATTATTAAACTGAGAATTGGAACAATAAGGGGGGTTGAGTTGTGACCTTTTACAGAGAAGAATATTGCAGGGATATATCTTAGATGGAATGGAAGAGAGTTAAATTTCGAGATTCGAGACCTTTCTCAGTTCCTTGCAGTTCCTTGGGTGCTGTTTCGAACATGCCAAAGGGGTGTAATCGAATCTTCGTCTCTGTGACCTCGGCTCAATTTCACTTCGCTCGTTCGCAAAGCGTTGCACTTGGCTGAATCCTGAAACTGAATTATATGCAAGCGGGACCAAAATATCGCTACATGAGTCGCTGATTCAAATTTGCTCGGATAGCGAAATTTTCATCGTTCGCATTTCTACGACTGTTCCCATATAATATAATCTTTTCTAACGAAGTGTAACACTTGTAGAATAGACGAAATTAAAGCGAATTTCATATCTGATGGTACTCTCATTTGACATTTTTTAACAATAAAAGACTTATTACATTTATTATATTAATAATGTAATATTTCACGAAAATAATCAGATTTACATATTGGCAATATTCTCTGCACGAAAAATCTATTTTACCAGACTCGTTTATCGCCAATTTCCTCTTTCCTCTTTACTTCTCGCTTTTCTCGAGATTACTTTTGCCTTAGAGCTATATACTAAAGACTGAGTCGATCGTCTGGAGGCATATTTTTCAGAATAACTTATTTTCCCGTCATTGTCCCAACACTGCGTTCCTGTGTGCAACTCAATTTACTCAAAAGTATGATGATGTATCTTTTCCTTGCCTCGAGGCATTCATTTACTCTTAAAGGTGTATTCTAAAGGCAAGAAACGTCGAGCCAGACAAATTTTCTTTGCCCTAGGAGAGAAGGGAGATGAAATTAAAACTGAATTAGATTTCCGGGAACTTCAGCTTATTTACATTTTCTTTCGCTTCTTAATGGCTTGTGTCAAGAATTTTAAACCTTTAAATGCTCGACTTTTGCATGAATTCTTAATTAAAGTTGCTTCTGATTAATGTTTTTTTTTGTCTTAATACATATGTCCAGGAAATACATAGCTTTTATACTTTATTTAACAGATTTTAGAAATTTTTCAAGGATTTCGAAGGATTTTAAAGAATTTTCAGACATTCTTTGAGATTCTCTAGGTTTCTGATGATTTCAAGAAATTTTCAATAATTTAAATAATTTGTCTCCACAAATTTAGGGAGCACCTTGCTAGTAAAAATTCGCAATACATATATACGTTTGACATAAAAACTTCAATATGCGTCGTTTTTCCCTAAATTGCAACGCATTTTAGGAAAAATTGATATAATACATTTCTCTATATCAAAACAGTTTCTCTCATAAATATACATTTCTATCCTTTTTTGTAACAATTAAAGTGTCGATTACGATTCATTCACACGTATCTCGTGGAAAAAAGGTGTCAATTCTATATGTTAACGAATAATACTCTGACTGTGCAGAGTGCATGAATTCACATGCAAACAAATACACTTAACAATCTTGTACGCACGCAAAGTGGATATGGTGAGGGGGCGTATTTATGTATGGGCTGCATATATTGTCGCGTTCTCCGCACGCTTTGCGTCCCGATGTGCGTATGGTATATGCATGTGGCTGTGAATTCGCGTGCATTTATCGCACGTGTGCGTATATGCGACCACGTATCAGCAGAAGCCAGCATCGTGTATCGATCCGACACCGTTCACATGCTGAGGCCAAGCTGGGATACAAATTTTTGTCACGATTTTCTGGCACGCTTCTTGCTTGTAAAACACATGTACATGATCCCGGTTTATACTATAGCTTCTCGATTTTCAGTCGAGTTTTTTCTTTTTCAAAGGATATATCTGAAGATGATATGAGAATTTTAAACAAAAATATGTAAAATCATATTTTTCTGAAGAAGCGAGGTTTATGCAATATAATTTGAAAATAAAATGATAAGCCATCTTTCTCACGTCGTTTTGAAAATGCAGACAATTCTGCACTATTTTATATAACATTATATATCATTAATCTACATTTTCTTGCATTTCAAGCAGTTTCGTTATCACAGGGACGAAACTCCTTGGTCTTATCTCATTTGAGTATTTCTTAGAACGTCTTCTTTTCGCATTTCAGACGGAGCTGTCGCAAAATCTGCAGCAGTTGTCGGAGCGTGCACGTTCTACGACAGAGTTCATTCAAAGGCTCAAAGGAATGACGGATAAAGTGCACGTGAGTATGCGTCTTCGCTTTTTACAATCTATATTTTTCACTGCAACTTTACGCCGACAGAAACCAATTCCTCAAATGCGGCAAAAGTTACGCTTCATGAATTATATCCCTCTACTTTGTATAATTAAAATGAAACATGAAATTTTCTCTTTAAAGCTTTTTCGTAAATTCAGTAAATTCAGACGGGCAGTTTCTATTATTAATTTTTAATAAAAACTATAAAAATCATGGATCTATTCTATTCTAAAAAGATGATTGAGTCGAAGAGACTTTCGACAATCGATACTTGCCGATCGTTTATTTGAATTCCACAATATCTTTTAAAAATAAACTTTCTTGAAAGCCCTCAAAAAATTTGAATCTCTCTATAAAATTCCATGACAAACTTTAAAATCTCAGAATTCCCAGAAAATTCTTGAAATATTACGGTAACATTGAATTTGTTATATCTTTATATCTGTAAAGTCCCTTAAAACTATTGGAAATCTTATCAAATTCCATGAAATCCTTTAAAATTCTCACAAAATCTTTTAAATATCAGAAGAATCTCTTGAAATCATTTAAAATTATTATAAATCTCATAAAACTTCTTAAAACCCCATAATACTTAAAACCCCATAATTTGAATTATTTGAGTTTTAAATGGATTTAATGGATTTTAATTATTATCATAGAATTTGAAAGAATTTTAACATAGATTTTAAGAGATTAATGATTTTGAAGGTTTTTCTGAATTTTTAAGTATTTTCAAGTAATTATTCTAATTTATAAAAGAATTTATAAAATTTTTAAGGATTTCATGGAATTTGATAAAATTTCAAGAGATTAATGATTTTGAAGGTTTTCGTGAATTTTGAAGGATTTAAAAATCGCGTTCGTTCTTGTGATCCAAAAAGCATCATGGATCCTATGACTTTCGATCTCCGAGGGCAAATGAAGTGAAGCTTATTAAGTACGACGTCCCCACAATTTTCAATAGCCCCTTTAGCTGCTTATGGTGGCGTGCACATAATCATGGGATAGCGTAGGGTAAACTCAGTTTATGTGCAAAATATCGATGCAGCTAATGAGCCGTGAAGTTGTACCAACCAAAAATGGATTTCGATCGAATACTGTTTTCCAGATTATATCCTACTGTGGAATAACAAATTCCACACAGGCATTACAGGCAGCATTACGCTTTCATCGAGTCTATCGTAATATTGTTTTACCACGAGCACGTTTATTGTTTGAGAAGCTTTACACATGCGCGAATTGTAGGATCGGCCGTTCCACTATATTAATTTCCATTTCAATTAACAATCTCCCCGTAGCACAATTAATTATTGGCCAAATTTGCTACCAACCTTCCTTCGTTTATTAAAACAGATTTCCTGCTTTCGTTATTTTCAAAAGCATTTTTACCCGTTTATCCAACTTTTCAATTTTTTTTTTATCTTGAGAAATAATTCGATTCAGAATTTTTTTTCCCTCAAAAGCGAATATCAGTTTTTATCACTTTTTTGTTGTCGATTAAAAAAAAAATGATGAAAAATCTGGTCGGTGCTCTTTTGTCAGCGGGCAGTTTTAAAATGCCTTTGACATTAATTACCTCTTTATTGTCAACTAAAATGGACATTCTACCACGGAGGGACAATTCATTTTATGTTCACCAGTAGCTCATTTTTATTCCCTTTTTTTAACTTCACGCAAAGCTATACTCACACGCTTTATGGACCTCCACGAATCGAACCTTTTGATAAACTCGATATATTGCCCTGACGCAACGCAAGCGTAAAACGATTACAGCAAGTGCCTTTAGAAAGACGCTCAATCGAGACGTTTCCCCTTAATGTTGAAGTTGATTCAAATCTTTTTCAAGCGGAGCTGTTATTTTTATTCCGGCAGCAAGTACAGGAAGAAATTTTTTATTGGTCTCGCATTCTTGAAATTCCGTTAAAACTCATACTTTTTTATGTCTATTGAATCCTTTAATTAGAATTCAAGAAGTTTTCAAACTATTTTGTGTGCGGAAGATCCTTTGTTTCAAAGTCCGAAGTTTAACTCGGTTTTCGAGGAGTTTGGAAACTTTCACGTTTTCTGAGGTAGAATTTTTTGATCGTGAAACTCTTCTTAAGATTAAGAAAAATATTGATTATTTAACATATCTTTAATTATTCAAATAATTTAATTACTCCCTTATTTTTAAAAGTACAATATTTAAGAAAAACAGAATAGTTGACGTTACATCTTCAGCGAAAAAAAAAAATTCCCAGGATTTAAAGAAAATTTTACGATTTTTAAGTAATTTCTACAACATTCAAAAGATTTTTTTAAGATTTAAAAAATATTTCTAGAAATTTTAAGAGATTTTGACGATTTTCAAGTAATTTTTACGAAATTCAAAAGATTTTTAGGATTTAAAAAAAATTTCGCAGAATTTTAAAGGATTTTAGAATATTTCATGAAATTTTAAAGGAATTCATGCAAGTTTAATAGATTTTTAAGAATTTTAAAAGATTTTAAGGAATTCTAAATGTTTTAAAATTTTGAGAAATTTTAAGAGGTTTCTAAGAATTTTAAAATGTTTCAACGAATTTAAGCGATTTCTAAGGTTTTCGTGAAATTTAAAGGGATCTCAAAGGGTTTGAAGGAGTTTTAAAGGGTTTTAAGGAATTTTAAATGTTATCCTGGAATTTCGAGGAATTTTAAGATATTTTAAAAGATTTCTAAGAATTGCGAGGGATTTTATGGAATTTGATGAAATTTCTAATACTTTTAACCGATTTTTAAAGTTATAAAGGGATTTTAAATGTTCAGGAATTTCAAGAGGTTTTTTAGAAATTTTTAGAGATTTTCATGAATTTTAACGTGGATTTCAAAAGATTTATGATTTTGAATTTTTTTTTTTTGGAATTTTAAGGGTTTTCAAGAAATTTCTAAAGCTTTTTGTGAAATTTTAGGAGACGAGCAATGTAACACTTTTTTAGGATATGATAAAAAGAGAATTATAATCAATTATTACCCAGTTAAAAATTTAGGTTTACATGTTATACTTCTGATGTTAAATTAATTGTTTTTCCTTTAATTTCAGGAAGAGTGCATTACTCTAGAGCAGGAAGTGGAGGAAAGGGTCGCCAACCTCGTGAGCATGCTTCATGCCCGGAAATCAAGACTGATCGAGGCAGCGAGGCAAACCAGAGAAGCTAGGGTGAGAGCTTTGAGGGATCAGGTGACCCGATGTGCCACCCACCTGCAGACGACAACAGCCCTTCTCACCTTTTGCATTGAAGCTCTCAAGGAAACTGACAGTGCCGCTTTCCTGCAAATCGGAGGAATGCTTTCTGTCAGGGCTGCCACAGCAGCAGGTTCTTGGGGTGCTGCTGAGGGTGTTCAGGAAATAGCTCGACTTCCTCTCCTCGACCTTACTATCGATGACAAACCCCTACGACGAGCCATCGATCAGCTTACCTTCGTTCAAATGAAACGTGAGTTGAATTCTCCATTTCTGCGATTCTACAACACTTCAATACTTCAATTCCCTGGCACCTATCGCACTCATCCTTTTTTTCATTAGAATTTATAGATATTAACACTTTCACCTTCACTGCTTCATTTTTAATTCATTTTTAATGCTAATATCACATTTTCATTTATCACGTTGCAAATTAAAGGGGATATAATATAATATAATATAATAGTTTTAAATTTTAAGATAAAATGGTTTATAACAAGTTGAATCTTTCATTAACAGTTTTATCTAATTAGTTTTAATTAAAGAAAGATTATTAAACCATTTTAAGGTGGTTCATAAAACTCTTGAAAAGTCTTACCCCAAAATATTTCGTTCTAGTGATTTGTATTATTATTGGAATAAATTCAGTTAGGATGTTGGAGAAATTAATAGAATTGATTTGAACTATGCAAAAATATCAATCTACAAGTTGGCTCAAATTAATAAAGTAATGATCAACTTTTCTGAAAATTTTAATTAAGTGACGTTGGACTTGCAAATTTATTCTAACTAATCGTAAGTTACCACAATAGTTTCTCCAACATTCTTCAATTCAGTGTTAAGTTCCAGAATAAATTCCCTCTCAATGATCTCTCAAAGATATAAACCAGGTGCCATTTGAAACCCTCAAAAAAATTCGAATAACAAATCTATATTTTTTTCAGAAAAAGGAAGAAATTATTGGGGTAAGAGTAAAAAAGTTTTGGTTTTAAGAACCACCTAACAATTCGGTTCTTATAAACAAGCATGGATATTTCGTGTACAATTTGTATTTGCTTACATTATTTTTTTTTTTTGCATGTAAAAATCTCTCTTTTCTGAACTCGCTTGTAACGTTGTGTAATTTTGCGGACGCAGCTTCCGAGGGAGAAGACCGATATCCAACCGCAGGTAAATAAAAAAAAAAAGTATAAAACAAAATATCAGAGGATAATCGCTTGTCCCTATCAGAAAGTTCCCAGAAAGACTCACTTAGCAATTTCCAAGTTTCTGCTCGGGGCGAGTTCTTTAACAATATTTCATCTTTGACTAAACGTTTCAAAAGAGGTTTAATTAGCTACCTGTCTTGGAGTAACTACGCTAACGATCTCGCATTATACCGCTGTCGAGTTCAGCTATATCTTCCCTCGACTTCTTATCGAATTTTCCAGGACTTTCTTTTCAAACAAATCGCCGATTCATGATCAGAGAAAAATTAGCTCCTGAGCACTTTTTAAAATAGCTTAAGAAGAAAGGGCTAAAAGAGAAGAAACGAGATTCCAGTAATTTTCCACATTGCCCAACTTCTGTTTTATCCTTCCCGCATTTCTATAATGCAAAATAAATATTAAAAAAAAATTTTACCGAACCTCATTCGAACCCCCTTTTCCAAATTTTATTTCCAAACTCCTTTTAAAGACTAATTCCTGTAAAATATTGAAGGTCTAAAATTGAAAAATGAATTTTTAAATACACTACAGTCCGAAATTATCGACACGCCTGTTTTTTAGCAGTTGCTAAATCTAATTAATCTAATCTAATAATTAATCTAATTAATTTCTAAGTTAATATTTCTCAATTAGGCGCGTATAAAAACTTTTTAATTACTGCCACATGTCAGGGAAAATAGAAATTGACATTTATGCTAACTATATATTTTTTTTTGCAGGAAATACATAACTTTTATAGTTTATTTGACGGATTTTAGAAAATTTCCAAGGATTTCGAAAGATTTTAAGAGGAATTTAAAGAGATTACAAGAGATTTGTATAATAATTAAAAGATTTAGTGGAATTTTAAAGGACTTTATGAAATTTTAAGAGATTCTTAAGAAAATTTAGGGAATTTAAAGAATTTAAGGAATTTTTAAATTCCTTGTGGAATTTTATAGGATTTTAAAAACTTTGTAAGAATTTTAAGAAATTTTGATTTTTTCTAAAGCAAATTTAAGGGAATTTAATGTTCCTCATGGAATTTTAAGAAGTTTTCACAAATTTTAAAAGATATCTTTACGTATTTTCAAGGGATTTTAATGTTTTTCTAGAATTTTAAGGAATTTTAATATTGCTCATGGAATTAAAAAAATGTCAAAAGTTATTTTTGATTTTTAAAAGATTTTGTAAAATTTTTGTTTCCAAGAATTTTTATTGAGAGAATATTTTGATATTTTTTAAATTCTTGTAAATAACTATGGAAATTTTTTCGCACAAGTTTAAGCCTATGACAGAAGCTAGGAAAATAATTTTAAAAATATCTAAACAGCGTATACAAAAACCGACAAAAACTATGAAAATTTATCTTTTAAATAAGACCAAACGCTTTTAAAAATAATTAATATTCTCGGAGTAATTAACATTTTTGTAAACATCGAAATTTGACATTTTTTTCCAGTATCTTTTTATAAAATAGAGATTCATTAGACGTAGAATTTTATTAGGCTTTAACACTATTGTAGAGAAAATTTTTTCAATTAAATATTATAAAAATTAGAGTACTTTAAGGAACTTCTGAATTTATTTTCAATTCAGAATGGTAACATTGAGAAACAAGATGCGAGAGATTTGGGTAAAATTTTTTTTTTGCTGGTTGTACATCAAGTCGTTATTTCCACGAGAATCCACGCGAATCCACCTTAATTCCTGTTTTTACCGGAAACGGATTACCCTCTCGCCAGACAAACACGAACGTATGTAATATTAAATGTCCGGCAAACTGCCATAGCGGATTTTATTTCATTCATCATGCTTTTGTCAGTGGAGTTTCACTTCGGTTCTCTTTGTACCCGGATGGAGAGATAGCACTGAGGAGAGATAATTTGAAAGAGAAAGGAAAGAGACAATTAAATATAAAGCTTCAAGTGAGGAGAGTGCAAAATATATGAATGCGAGATATGGCGTCCACAAAAAAACAATAATCAGGGCACTCTGCCCTTTTAAAAATGAAGGACGTCAGTTAAAATTAAAATTCAACCATGCAAAAGAAAGATATAGTTCTAGCTAGGTTTTTATAAAGCTGATTTTGTACTCGCATTTATTTTATCAGAAATAAAGATTTAAAGTCTGCGAACTTTGTAATTCAATGAAATAAATATAAAAATTTTGAATAAAGCTTTTGAATAAAGCCGATCTGGTTTTCCTGTTTTATGATCCGTGAGGGAGAAATGCGACGTGATTCGCACTGACGTTTCGCGAACTTATTTTTCCACTTAACGTACGTCTTTATCGAGGTGACTCTGTTTGCTTCCGAGCGATAAAGTTTCACGCAAGTCGACGTTAAGTATTATCGATTTCTTGATTCTGTCGTGATTCTGCTCTTTCCTCTTCTGTCACGACTTTTCTTATCAAAATGTCCTCTTTTTTTGCCCGGAATGGTGATTTTTCCTCGAAACAGCTCAAGCAAATGCAGAAAGTTCCTCTGACTTGATATTCTTGGAAATTTCTTCAACGTCAAATAATTTTTACTTTTATCTGATATAAAAGGAAAAAACTGTTCAAATCTAGATCAGAATATCTTTTTAAAAGGCTTTTTAATATAGAGGACTGAATTAAAAAGTTAAGAATTTCCAGTTATAAAGAATTAAAAATTTCTGCTTATATATTAATATTTGTTCAATATAATCCTATCTTAAATAATATATTCTCTCTGATGAGAATGTAAAAAATGGTGTCAAGAAATGTCCCGAAAATCTCGCAATATATTGTTGTTGCAAACCTAATTGGCTTTTGAATGACTTGAAGTTGAAAGAAGAAAAAAAACTAATGGTGCAAAAAAATTTCACGAAAACCTTCGAAATCCCTTAAAATTCGTTAAGATTTCTTCAAACTCCCAGAAACCTCTTAAAATCCCTTGAAAATCCACAAAAACCATTAAAATTATGAAATCTTATCAAATTCCATGAAATCCTTCAAAATTCTACTAAACCTTTTAAAAATTAGAAAAATCTCATAAAATCCTTTAACATTTTACGACAACCTTCAAAATCCTTTTAAATTCTACAAAATCTTTTAAAAATCAGAAAATCCCTTCAAATTATTCGAAATCTCATAAAATTTCTCAAAATTCTTAAAAATATCCCATAAAATATTTTTAAAATTATTAAAATCTCTTGCATTCTTTTAAAATTCCTGGAAATTTTATGACGACATTTAATGAAGTAATGAAACTAAGATAGTGATAAAAAAATCTGTCTGACTACACTTTGTCATTACTACTGAATTCGAATGGAAATTATTATTTTTATTATTATTTGTATTGAGGAAATTTTGAAATGAAGTAATGAAATTAAGATAGTTTTAAAAAAGTTAAAAGTGTTGTGTCTGACTATACTTTGTCATTACTACTGAATTCGAATGGAAATTATAATGTAGCGGTCACAGTAGTAGTGATCAAGATTCGACCAGGCAGTTGCCTCTCACAAGAGGATTGTGAAATTTATCATGAAGGCACCTGAATTGTCCGCAAATATCGATTTTGATTCCCTATCGGTTTCAGTTCCAATCATTCGGAGCTGCAAATTTGCTTAGCACATAACAATCAAGATTCCAATTTTAATCCAATTTTTAAGCATCAAAATTCTTCTAATCTTCTATAACATTTAAAAATTGGTAATATAATTCAATTCTCCTGATTTCATTCATTTGATTTTATGCTATTGAATACTTTTTATTAAAAATTTCTGTTCATAACTTTCTGAATCTATGGAAAAGTGTCGTTAGAACAAAGAATAAATTACAGTGTCAAAATAAATATATGAATCTAAAACCCGGGGAATAAATCTTATTGGACAGCGAAGAAATTTCGTCGGTATGACTAATGATCTTGTTGCTGTTTTTTTTCCGGCTGCTGAGAAAAGAAGTCCTTTTTAGAAAATGGCATACTGGCAAGAAAACATTTTACTGTAATTATGACAAAAAAATTTCAAGAAAAAGTACCAAGATAATAGAGTTGCCATTAAATTTTTTTCAAAGTATGAAACAGCCTATGTTTTATTTATTAGAATTTTCAATTAACAAAATTCATCTCGAATGCTACCAACTCAATTTTATTAACTCAAAATTGTTAATGTAGCAGTTGTATGGAATAAGCCCTTGTCTTTAGTTGTTGAACATCAAATTTAATTTCATATTTAATCCTAGTACAGAGATGAAAATACGTTTCTCTCCAAGCTTCAAAGTAATCCTTTCAAATTCTGATTACATCGCGCTACTGCCTTCGCAAATTTGATGCTCTAGATTCACAGAAGACACTTGAAGAAGGGCAAAAGGAAGGAGAGAAGGGAGAAAGGACAGGGTTTAAGTATTTCTCTTCTAGAACCAATCAATTTACGTGCTCTCGTTAGCTTCCTATACTGGAAACTCTCCACTTTTCCGACCTCCATAAAATTCCCATACTATTTGTCGTATATACTCGTTCAAATGGGAACGAACGAGCTTAGGTACACGAGTGCTGGAAAGCTCCTGATATACCCAGAGTAGACCACGGAAAACATGAAAACGCTTCCACCGAGCTTTTTCAAATAGGAATTTTTTTTTCTTAGTAATCGAATTCTGGGGCGAATACAAATTTAATAGATGCTCGAGCAGCAAGTTGCTTGTGTTATGGGCATAAAGGCCAATCAGCAAACTCGACTTTGATAAACTGAATAACTGAATATTCAATTGACGATAATCAAGCTTGCCTCATCCCCTTCACCACATTTTCCTTACTCTAGTCCAGATTGCATTTTTATTTCTTATTTTTTATCTCCTGCCTTTGTTTTATTTCCTTCTCTTCGGTTTCCTCATTTTCTGTTTCCTTGATAAACTACCGATGCGAGAGCCGATGAAATTGCGTTCAAGACAATGGAATCTAATTAATTTTAAATTTACAACTTTGTGCTGATAATTATTGTGCTTTTTTTAATTTTCGATCTCTCTGCCTCGTTTTTCATCTGGTCTTTACTCTCTATGGGTTTAAGAGGTCAAGAGTTCAATTATTTAACGAGGGTCTGAGAGCGAATTTGATTTTTATATTTAGGAGCTTTGCAAACTAATTAAAATTTGAAATGTGCTTGGAAATATGATACATAGAAAATATAGGATATATAGGAAATATAGGAAATATATATCTTTTTTCCTTTTCCGAATCTTATTTTGAGAAAAGAATATAAAATCGCATGTTCTACTTCCAAAGAAGCAATAGAACTTGGGAGTTTGAGACATAAACTGTGTGAACGACTCAGAGAGTTTTCAGCGCAAATGCGATGCGACAAGACGGGACAAGTCTTGGTCAAACTTCGGCACTCGGATTCGAAATGGGAAATTGCCGCTCGCGAAACTCTCCTCGTGAACAAGCTGCTCAATATGTCGGTGACTGGCTCTAAGTAGAAAAATAGAAGAAAACTTAGGGGAAAAGTTTACCTTACAATTTTCCCCAGCTTTCATTTAATTTGATTGAAAGATCAAATCATAACATTAGATACAATCTACTCTTAGTCTTTGATACTCCCTCTCTGTTCTGTAGATCATAAAATAATTGAGTGAATAATTAATAGGCAGATATTTAATATTTAATAGACAATATTTTGTGTTTAACTTGCTTTTTGCTGTGTATTTAAAGAATTACTCTTCTATTCACTTTGCTAGACTTTGTTGACTTTGTAGACTATATTTCATGATTTAAAAATATTTTTAGATTTTATTAATTATTAATTATAATTAGTTATTAATTATAAATTTTGATTTTGAATACAGCCTCTTGAAATTTGAGTATAGATAAATCTTGAGCTCGTAATAATGACAAGCTTTATTCTGATTGCATTTCACAAAGGCGGTTTCGGTGTGAATAGTCGCGGGTTGAATTGACTTCTTTGGCGAACTTCTAGTCGTTAATTGAATTTGCTCACGAAAGATTGCAAGTTCTAATTGAATTGGAATTTTAGCCCCAGGAGCACCGCTTCTTGTTCCGGAAGAATGCAGTGCCGAAAACAACAGCGTCACCATTGCGTGGCAACCACCTCTTGGCTGTGGTCAGCGAGGACCTGCAATCGAAGGATATCTCCTTGAATTGGACGACGGATGCGGCGGAGAATTTCGGGTAAGTTATTATTAAAAAACGAATCAATTCATTTGAATGATTCAAATGAAAGTAACAGGTATTCGTATTGGGTTGAAGTTTCAGACGTCTAGTCTGACGATTTTTTTTACATTTATTGGAATAATAAGAAAAACAAGTTTCCACTGTTTCCAAAACACAAAATTTTTATTTAGCAATTTTAGAGAATTTAGAGAAATTTTAAAGAGACTTTAAAGAATTGCAAAAGATTTTAAGTAACTTTAAAGAATTTTAAAAGATTTTCTAAGGTTTTAAAAATTTTAAAAGGATTTCAAGAGATTTATAGTAATTTTAAGGAATTTCAAGGGATGCTAAGAGATTTTTATTGATTTTAGGAATTTAAAGGGATTTTTAAAAGAGCTGAAAAGAGTTATCAATAGATTTTTTTCAAAGATTTTACAAGATTTCAAGACATTTTAAAGTTCATTAAGATATCTTGAAATTCTCCGAAATCACTTAAAGTCTCTATAAAATCCCTTGAAATTTCTTAAAAACCCGGGCAACGCCGGGTAAATATCTACTAGTAAATAAATAAAAATGTCGCGAAGCGGGCACATTTTTTCAAATATAAGACTGCGCACAGAGCGAAAAACTATTTAGTTTCGATACTTTTTGCATAAAATGAAGAATTCAAAATCTGACTTCAAAATTTTCATTTTACTTAAAAAATATTTGAATTAGGTATTTTCTCGCTCTGTGCGCATAATTATAGTTAAAAATTGATTAATTCTGCAGAGGCAAGAAATTCCAAGTTTAATATTTGTTAAGTAAAATGAAGAAATCGATTTTTTAATTGAAACTTGGCTCCAACACCCTTAAGAATTGATAAAGAGCAATTTTAAAGATAAGATCCTTATAGAATACATGATTTGAATATTATGGAAGCATTGAAACTGAGACAATCGGAAACCCCATGAGTTATGGGTTTCTCGCGATAGGGCGGTGAGCCCTAAATTCTGAATTCCTCTTGCTTCAAAAGCATGATACAATGGCAGGTTTGCGATATTAGTAAAGCATATAAGACCCTCAACATTCCCTTACTATGTGTTCTCTAAAATATAATATATACAGTCTAACGATTTCCATTTAATAGCTTACAATCTCGTGTTCAGTAATAACTAAAATCCCTATATACCACGATTCATGAAACACGAGAATTGTGATAGCAGATACAATTTTTCTTTTGTCGTTTTGTATTTGCAAAATATTGTAGCTCTCAGCAACCAATATTGCTTTTTTTAAAGAATTTATTTCTTTATTACTAAAAGTCATAAAAATAGAGATTTTTCTCAAAGTTATCTTATTTCTGATACTTTTGTGTTACCTGAAAAGATTAACAAAGTCAAACAAATCAAACAAAACGTAATTTTTATATAAAAATTTTTTGCCGTTGTATAATAATTATTGTAGAATTTAGATACAACATAGATGTTTGAAATGTCAATTATTCGCAATGAATTCCAATGTGCAGTAATCAATCCAAGTAGATTAGGGAATTTCTCATTAAGGTTTAATTATTCGACTGTTTCCTGTGATGGGCAATTTACTGGAAAAGCGACACAAGTACAATATTTCTGAAGGATTGAATTGAAAACTAATTACGAGAAGATACAAACTGAATAAATTGAGGAACGAATCCTAAATAAATTTCTTTTTCAGTCTAATTAGCTTAAATACCAGTTTAATGTATTTAAAGCTAATCCGATACACTCTAGAACGGAAATAAAATATTATGTGCTTTCAGTTGTTAAATTTTCCAGCAGCGACTTGTAAGGGCTTAAATTCGTAAATTTCCGACGTTTGATGTTGCCCTGTGCGCATTTGAGCGTGAATTATTCGCTTTCACTTGACCGCCCTACAGAATTCCCTTTATAACCAATATTAAAAGTTTTTCCATAAAACCATTGCATTTTCTTTGCAGGAAGTTTACTGCGGACGAGAGACGATCTGTACCGTGGATGGATTGCACTTTAATTCACTGTACAATGCACGGGTACGAGCTTTCAACAGTGCAGGGGAAGGAGAGTACTCCGAACTGATAGGTTTACAGACCGCCGAGGGTAAGTAATGCCATCGGGTTACCGTAAAATCCTCCAAAAACATCGTAAATCCCTTTTTATTTAAAGCTTGGCTTGAAGTGTCCCCGGAAAAAAATCAGGAAGCGTAAAAGCGTAAAAATCACTTCTGTGTAGCTACATAACAAGATTTACGGAAATGCGTTTTTTTTCCAAAATTTATTCGGCCCTATTTCTGCAAAATTGTATCATTTTATTTCCTCCCGTGTGGAAAACTAAATACTGAAAAAATCCTTGTTAAATATTGTTACGTTTTCTCTGTGAATTTTTCTGCGCCTCTAAAACCCATTTTGATTACTTAAAAGCTTAAGCATCATAAATCAAATAACTTGAAAGCTTTTAGTTTTAAAATAAAAAGAAGCCTTTCGTTTTATTTTTTTTTATAATAGCGCTTATTGGTTTTATAAATCTTTTTAAAAAAATCCATTTGGAGGATTGAATTTCAGTGGTTTAAGTTTTCAAATTCAATGAACGTTAAATAAATTTTCTTTCCTTTTCGATTTACAGTTGCGTGGTTTTCTTGGGCGACCGATGATTCGACAATACCACAGGAAGTTTCTATCTCCGAGGACGCAATGAGTGCTTCCTGTGAAGGCTACGAGCATCGAGTGGTCCTTTCTAGTACAGGATTTTCTCGAGGAGTCCACTATTGGGAACTTACGATTGATCGATATCACAGTGATACTGATCCGGCTTTCGGAATCGCTCGATGTGATGTTATACGAGATCAAATGCTCGGTAAGATACTTTTTCCTCAATAGAATTTATGATTCATTTTCCATTAAAAAAATTCGTTTGATTTTTTGAATCAAGAGAAGCCGGAAATTACTGCTTTCCTGGCAATCCTCTAGAGTTTATACCTTTTTCAATTAACCAGCCCCTAAATTAACCGCACACTCTCAGCACTTCCATTAAAACTAATTAATGAACTCCTCTCGTATCCTTTCAGGAAAGGACGACAAGGGTTACAGTATGTACATCGATCGGCAGAGATCCTGGTTCATGCACGCTGGAGGTCATGCCCAAAGAACAGACGGAGGTGTCCAACAGGGTTCAACAGTTGGAGTTCTGTTAGACCTTGATACCACTCACACCCTTCGATTCTTCGTGAACGACCAACCCCAAGGAGGCGTTGCCTTCCGGGATCTCTATGGTGTTTTCTACCCTGCTGTCAGCCTTAATCGTGGAGTCTCTGTTACTCTTCACACAGCCCTCGATGTTCCTCGTCACCTCCTAGACCTCCACGAGGAATATATCAGTGACGTCCTTCAGAGCTAGGGGTACCTATCTGTCCTGAAAAAGGGCCTCTTCCAGGAGCTCGGATCTCCCTGTTCGTACACCATCGACAGGATCAAGGATCTTAATGATATCCTGCAGTTGCAAACTCTTGAAAAAATAATCGAAGAGACTCCTAGCGAAACCAACTGCTGTGGCGCTGAATTTTAAGGGCAAGTGCTAAATCTTCATTCCTCGAATATCTTCGAACGTATTTTTTCCTCTATCAGAATTCGTAATTAACGAATGGATTAATTTTTTATTTACATAAATTTACGTCTATAGGAAGAGTTAATTTGCCAAATTTTTTGGCTGAGAATATTTTTTTGCAAAGTTATTTTGTTATATTTAAAGTACAGAAAATTTCTGTTTTATTTTTGATGTTTGAGGTGGAAAAATCGATCAATTTTTCGAAGATCGAAAAGAAAAACTTTAAGCCTTTAGCTCTCCGCGCGTTTTTCAAAATCGAAGACAGTTTTTTTTCTGGTTTCTGTCGTGACCAGCTCTTGACTTTGAACTGTCAGATTTGTCCTTGAATGTGCAGTTGGAATATCCTAAAAGCACAATTTTTCAAAAAAGACTGTACTTTCTCATTTCTAAACGTTGGAGCTTGAATTTATCCGAATATCCACCGTACCTTTAATATCATATCGTATTTATAAGTGTTAAATCGTACACTAAATTGATAATAATAAGCGAGCAAAAAATGAATATGAATAAATTGATGAGTGGAGAAATTGATGAGCGAATAAATTATTAAAAGAGTAAATGAGTAATATAAATTCGAGTATAGAAAGATAAGGGGACACTCGGCGCAGATAACTTTAAGATAGTCGAGTGTAAAATAATCGTATACTGTTTCTAGTCTTCGTAGATTCCTCGTCTTTCTAGTTTCTCAAGTTTCTACCCCATTCTTTGTTTTCTAGATTGTTACTTTTTCACTATTTGTCGCCTTTTATATACATATATATTTATACGAAACGTTGTCGACAAGAACCGACTAATACGGTTTTCGCCGTCGTTTATCTGTTCCAAATTGCAACAGCAATAATGTAGGGTTTCCATGATAAGTCGATTTACAGATAAAACCGAATACTCTACTAAAGGTGAGATTCGTATTGTATATAGTTGTACATAAAAATCGATCATACTGCCGATCAAATTGCCAAGTGTATTATTATTATCATTGTACTCGACCAATAAAGCGCATCAACATGCAAATTCGTCTCTCTTCTTTTCATTCTTAACTTTCATAGAAAACAATTTGATTTATTAATATTAATTTATAAATATTTATGTTTCAGAATTATTAACGCTTGCAGATAAAACTGTGATATAATATAATGTGCTTTTCTTTTTGCTGATGAAGTACTCCAATAAATTTTCGGGACTTTTATTGCCTCATTCATTGAACACTAAAGACCAAAAGAGTCCTGAAAAAAATTAAGGTTCGATGACCGAATAGTCCTTTCTACTGCCACACTCACCTCCTTATTTACCCTTAGGCGAGACTAAGCCAGCCTTTTTGAACGGTAGGAGGGTTCCTTAATCATATCATACTATATAGCCTCGATGTTCCGTCCATTAGGAGAAATTTGAAGGGTCCGTTTGATTTTGAGACAGGGGCGGTGAAATTCAAACGCGCACGTGCGGAACCTCTTTTTCTGCCTTAGCTTAAAGCATACAAATAAAGTAAGTAATTATTCCCCTTGTGAGATTTAGTACACACAAAAGTTTATACAATATACCATCTTCTTTAGAGTCAAATTGGAGTGCTTGTATATTTTAGAGGAACTTTATTGGATGACTCGATATTTGCGAGCATCTGAAAAAGGAGAGAAATATTTAAAAAATGAATAAGAATCTTTAAAAATCAAATCAATATCCTACATCTTTTTTTAATAATTCTCATACTTTATTCCATGAAAGGTAGATGTTAATTTCTGATATTATAGGTCAGTAACGTGAGAGTAAATAGACTTCAAAAGTTACTGTCTTTAAGATGAAGCTCTTAGATAGTAAAGTTCAGGTCCTGAAAGCTTGTTCCTCATCGTCTATTTATAACTTCCGGAAGACTTTCGGCACCCTGGAACCTATTTATTATTAAGCTTATAAATATGCAAATCGATGTATCGATTTAACTTCTGCGGCGTTGGCATCGGCCAAAGTTTTAAAATTCCTCCTCTCTTGGCCAGCCCGTGAAATTTCGGGGGCGTCGAAACTTCTGCAGGACTGATGCGAAATCTTTGTTACTTTCTTTCGTCAAGTTTCACGTTCGATAAGTCCCTCCGGCTATTCGAGGTAAATGCTCTCAAGCTTTCCACACCACTAAATTCAAGTGTTCCAGTTTTTAAATTCAAAGCTGTTGAAAGCATTTCAGAAAATTGGAAAATTTTGTTTTTTTATTTTCTTTACCTTTCATATACAACTTGGAAAACACTGGAGAATCGATTCTATAAGATGTTAAGCAATAATTGAATTTAAGGGCGTTGGACCTAAGTGTTCAAAATTCCATTCTCCATTTTACTCAACAAAAATTATAGATAAATATTTTTTGCATAAAACGAAGAATTCAAAATCTAAGTTCAAAATTGAATATTTTCATTTTACTTAAAAAATATTTGAATTAGATATTTTCTTGCTCTGTAAGCATAATTCTAGTTAAACATTGATTAATTCTACAGAGGGAAAAAATTGTAAATTTAATATTTGTCGAGTAAAATGAAGAAATCGAATTTTTAGATTAGATCTTGGCTTCAACACCCTTAAGTAAATAATGATTTTTCTCCAGTATTTATTTTATATTTTAAAAAATAGGTTTGTATAATATAAATTTGTACGAGAATGTTGAAGGCAGTTGAAGTTGCTTATTGCCCGTTGGCAAATAAACTCTAATTTCATATTTCTCTGGATTCTAAAACTTTGTTTTCTCCATTCAATTATAGGACATACAGAAAACTGCGTGAGTTATACAAATTAACGCCTGCGGCTTTGAAAGAAATTGCTTTTAGGGCAGAGTGATGAGTCTGATGGAAATTTAATGAAGAAGAATAATTGTAAGTACACAACATCTTTATTAATGCATATTTAATTAGCTTTTTTTTTATCTGTATGTATGTAATTAAAAAAAATTAATATTTATTTTAAAAACAGATTTTTATCACTTTCGAGGACGTAACAATTTTGTTGGAGAATAGGAGCAACGATTTTAGAAGGAAATAACCCAAAGCATCTGGAACATTACACCACAAAGTTTACAATCACTGTAGTTCTATTCCCAGTGTGAAACTACGTGATTAGGCTAAATCTCGACAATGCGACTCTAGGATTACGTAGCTGTTTTTCGAAATGCAATTTCCGAGTTAACGAGGCATGTGTGTCATTTATGTGTTCCAAATGAAATTGTCGAACTCGTCGATGGATGTTCAGATTCACAAAGTTCAAGTTTCACAAGATTTAAGTTTGTGACTCTTTATTAAAGTTCTGATTTCTAATAAAAATAACAAAAAATGAGAATGTAATAAAAGAGAAAATAAAATGATTGATAGATGAAATAAATTGAAAAAAACAGGAGAAACAACGTGAAATGAAAGGAAAACACTCGAGAGAAGGAGTACGTGATAAAAAGTCCCTAAAATAGAATGTTTTAAGTGAGATATATATTTCTGTGTAGATTTATCTGAGAGAAAAAAGTATCACGTCGGTGATAAATTGATGGAAGTCAGTAATCCTAAGAAAGCTATGAGCTTTCTTATTTTTCTTGGTGGCTGTCATACATTATTTATTTCCCTTTCAGTTCTTGCATTTTTTCTGAGCTCGTCACAATGAAGTTTGTCCAGATCCACAACACGAAGAAACTTTGATGGTCTGAAAGTTCCAACTGGAAATAAAAGGAGGAAGCTCTTGGTCTCCTGGTCTCATAGAATTGAACATGGAAAAGCATGGAATCGACATTTGCGAAACAAGCGTCTCGCCTCTAGCTAAAACGAGTATGAAGCTTTCTATTTATGCAGCATTATATGCATACAAAGGGTGGACTTATTGAGGAAATCCAATTACAATTTAATTTAATCTATTCGCGGAAAAAATTAAAAATAAATGACATCTGTTTCAATGAATGAATAATGAGAGAAAGGATTGTTATTATTGCGTACAGAATTATGCGTACAGAGCGAGAAAGTATCTAATTCCAATATTTTTTAAGTAAAATGAAAATTTTGAAGTCAGATTTTTAATTCCTCGTTTTACGCAAAAAGTATCGAAATTAAATATTTTTTCACTCTGTACACAATCTTATATTTGAAAACAGATTAGTGCTACAGAGCGAAAAAATATTTATCTATAATTTTAGTTCAGTAAAATGGAGAATAGAATTTTGAGCTTAACACTCGGGTCCAACGCCCTTAAAAACTTATGTTATTTTAATGAATTCGGGAATAGGGGAACAAACAGAGCATTATAATGGACTAAATGCACGAAACTCTTGAAAATTACCAAGTTCGCTATGGACTTGACGATAGAGTTAACTTGACTTACTAGATTACACAAACTTTGGTCAAATTGTAGCCAGCATATATAGGCAAATGTATATCTGTGTGTACATATGCACAAGCACATATGCTTAGGCTTTCCTGTGCACACCTGTAAAGACAGTGTCAGACACACATGTACATATTTACTGTCTCGTGCCCGTTAATCAGCATGTTTCTCCGTAAGTTCATTACCAAAGTGGTACTCGCGTCAATTGCACGAAACTCGATTAAAGTCTCTCGCACGGCTGAAATTACTCTCTATGGGACGATCGACCCTTGAGTGTCTCCTGGATTTTCGAATCAACCAAACGCCGATTTTTTAAATTTTATTATAGCAATGAAACTTTTCACTTGCTCTTTATTTAAAAAAAAAAGACGAGAAAAACCCGACTTAAACCCTTAAAAACGAGAAAAACCCGACTTAACGCCTTGAAAACGAGAAAAAACCGATTTGCAGCCTTAAAAATGAGAAAAATCAGATTTAAAGCCTTAAAAACTAAAAAAAACCCGATTTAGAGCCTTAAAAACGAGAAAAAAACGATTTAAAGCCTTAAAAACGAGAAAAACCCGATTTTAAGCCTTAAAAACGAGAAAAACCCGATTTTAAGCCTTAAAAACGAGAAAAACCCGATTTAAAACCTTAAAACGAGAAAATCACGATTTAAAGCCTTAAAAACGAGAAAAACCCGATTTAAAGCCTTAAAAACGGTTTTTTCACGTTTTTAAGGGTTCAAATCGGTTTTTTCTCGTTTTTAAGGCTTTAAATAGGTTTATTCTCGTTTTTAAGGCTTTAAGTCGGTTTTTTAATAAATATTTTTTTTTAAATAAAATTTTATAAATAAAAATTAATTTAATTAATTTATTTATTTATTTTATAAATAAATTTTATTTTAAATAAAATATAAATTTTTTTATAATAAAAATAAAATAAATGCTTTTTTATATTTTTTATTTTTTTATAGCCTTATTTTTTTATATTTCTTTTTTAATAAAATACCCTTGGCTATCAGACAGGTAGTATAAAAAAATATAAATTAAAAAATATATATATAAAAAATAAGGCTATAAAAAAAATAAAAAATATAAAAAAATTTATATTTTATTTAAAATAAAATTAATTAAATAATTAATTATTTAATTAAATTATTTTTTATTTATAAAATTTCATTTAAAAAAAAAAATATTTATTAAAAAAAATAAAAAAAATAATAATTAAAAAATATTTTATTTTTTATTTTATTTTTTTAATTTAAAATAAAATTTATTTATAAAATTAATTAATTAATTAATTAATTAAATTAATTTTTATTTATATAAAATTTTATTTAGAAAAAATATTTATTAAAAAAAAATTAAAAAATGTTTCATTTTTTATTTTATTTTTTTAATTTAAAGTAAAATTTATTTATAAAATTAATTATTTAATTAATTAATTAATTAAATTAATTTTTATTTATAAAATTTTATTTTTTTTTATTTTTTTACATTTTTTCATAAAGTTGGCTATCAGAAAAAAAAATTTTTTTTCTACTACCCTTGGCTATCAGAAATTTTAAATTTTAATTCTTTTTCTTTTTTTTAATTTTAATATTTTTTCATAAGAGTCACTTAAGTATCTTAAAATCCTGATCAATGCCGGATAAATTTCTGCTAGTGAATAAATAAAAATAAAATGCCTTTGGGAATTTTTTTTGATATCCTTAATCCAATGAATGTAAGAAAAAAAATATAAAACGTTCATTTTTATGTTTTCATATTATAAAAAAATGCAATTTGTTGCTCTACTGAGTTACAGAATGTTTCTTTACAGTTTTTTTGATTTAAAAAAAGTTTTTTTTTAATTCAAAGAAATTTTTCTTAATATGAAGAAATACTTTTTCTTTGACCGTATATTAAAGAAACAGTTTTATGTAATAAATATGTTACTTTTAGCTAACTAGGAAAATTAAAAAACTTGACCGGGAAAACTCGGAAAACGTCAAAGAATTTGAAATCGTCCGCCTAATCGCCACCTTTTTGGAACCGTATTTAAAACAGAGCTTGTACAAAACTGAGTTTTCACGCCCGGAATAAATTTACAATGCCTTTTCGCGCCAAGGAAAGAAACTTTTTCGCGCTTATTACCCCCTGCAATCTACGAGGGGTGAGTTCTACTGGCTCGTTTAGTCGTTTCTGGACGGCTTATTTGAGTGGTATGTATGTACAATTTTCTGTCTCCGCAGTCCTCTGAAAGAGTCACCTCCAACCCTCAGCATCACAACCCTCGTTGGAATGGGTTGAAGGTGGTAGTGGGCGAACATCTCTACGGAGGACCCCATGTGCCATGGTGTACGCTTGTGTCGCGGTTATTGCAGGCATGAGGGTCGATACTTTCGCGTGCACCAACACGAAAACAGAAATGCCTATGTGTTGGTGTACGGAGAGCCAGTTCCAATTACGATGTTTTAGAAGAGGCTGGGAAGAGGAAGGTTGGATAACCACCCTATGCCCTCAGGCCTCGACCATCCTAGCCCCAGATCTCGTCGTGCAGTCTCATTAGATTTTCTTATTCGGTTATATATCAGCATCGCCTATGTCTGCATCCCACCCCCTTTTGCCCCTCATTATATATGTAACGACCTCTCTCTCTCGCTCTTTCTCTCAGCTTATCTGAATCGCTTTATGTCTTTCCATTTCTACCCCAACCGATTTCAGTATCTTTATTTTAGTACAAAATTTCCCGCGAGTCATTATTAAGTGTTATTTATTTTATTTATTTATTTTACTCAGAGCTGGGTAACTATTTCAAATGAATTCATTTCAACTAGGTATTTGAAATGCTAAATGCCATTTTCTATTTTGTATTTTAAATAGAAAAAAGAAACTCATTTTGCATTTTCCATCTTAAATAGATTTTCAACCTATTTTCCACTTAAAATACCATTTTCCATTTTTTTTTTGGTCAACAAAAAAAAATTTCTGGGGAGTTTCTGCTTTAATGCATAAATTCTGATTCTGTACATCAAAAAGAACAAAAATATTCGTTTTTGACTTATTATAAAGTTTGCTTTTGTCTGTTTTACATCGATAAGTAAGTTTTGAAATTTTTGGGATTATTGCAATCAAAAATAATTATTTTTTAATAAAAGTGAGTCAAATGTATAACAAAAATTCGTTGAACAGTAATTTATAATAAAATTATGAGAAAGCATAGCAAAAAAAAGCAAAACTAAAAAAAAAACTATCGTTTCCTTTATTAGTTATGTAAAAGAAATCAAAATTTGATATTTAGAACTCAAACCCAAAATTCGTGTTTACCGGTGTAAAGTCGAAGGCATGTATGCCTTATTTCACAAAGAATAATAATTATTCTTTATAAAATTTTACGTAATTATAATTTATAATTGACTTTGGAAATGAAATTAAACGTTATTAAAAATAATAAAAATCCATTTTGCATTTTTTACTAACCTATTTCAAATATGCATTTTGCATTTTTTATTTTAAATAGAAGATAGAAAACCATTTTCTATTTTCCATTTAAATGGATTTTGTAAACCTATTTTGCATTTGACATTTTAAATACATTTTGAGAACCATTTTACGCAGCTCTGATTTTACTGGAATTATTATACGCGCTCAGGTCAGTTCCAAATTTTTTATTACTGTCCTGATTTTCAATCAAAAATAAAATAAAAATCATACAGTTGAAAAAGTTTATTAAGAAACATTCTAAACCTTCTTTAGAATTTCTATTGCTTATAAATATTATAACATTTTTTAAAATAAATTACCTGGACAGAACATCTGTCTACTAACAATAATAAAGATTTGTACATGTATATATCGATAATAAATATGTTTCCTGTAGATATGATTAAAAATATAAAATAATACACTGTAAAAAGAAGCATTTCCGGTTTGAATATTAGAATTTATTGTAGACTAAATTGAGAAAGTTGCAGATAGACGTGTGAAGAAATACAGTCAATAAAATTGAATTTTTTCCATTGACTATCAGATCTAGGCGGATATTAAAATAATCGATAGTATTCACTGAATTTCAAATGATACGAAGCCAATTGAAATACTGTGATTTAGAGTTCTCGTTTAATTAATCAATTAAATCCTATTACAACTTATATCTTATCATACTCGCCAGTCATACGTAACTCCTTCCTTTGAAATGGTTTTACTTTCACTGTCTAAAAAAGTCTTTAATTCTTTACTATCTCCCGCGTTATTTGCAACCACACTCTTCATCTCAATTTTCGATCTCAACTTAGGATTTCTTATCGCTTGAATTTCCTCCAAAGTCCTTCCTCTAGTTTCAGGCATTATCCAATAAATAGTAATAGCACCAGAGATAATCAGTATCGAGTATAAGAAAAAAGTTGTGTAAATGCCAAAATTGTTCGTCACTGGCTCATACACAGCTGCAGTTATGAAGCTAAAAGCAGGACCTATGATCATCCCAGCTGCCACCATAGGCCCCTTAATACTAATTGGAAAAATTTCTCCTATAATTATATAAGGCAGTGGACTAACTCCAAACGATCCAATTACATCGTAACAAGTCAATGCCACCAATGGCACCCAAGCAACAGGTGTGACATCCACTAAAATATATATCTTCAAAAAGAAGAACAAAGCCACTACTGCCAGACAAATTCCATCAAATATCGCAGTTGATAAAAATAATGCTTTTCTGTTGAATCTATCAATGATGAAAGTAGCTGCTATACATGCTAAAAATTGCATTCCATTTCTGATCATCACTTGCACCCCAGGTTCCAGTGGCAATGGACTCATTTTGAAAATTTCATGTGCATACGAAACGGTAGCATATCTTCCAGACAAATGTTCAGTTCCCTCAAGTACTAAAATAATCCAAAGACCCTTTCTGTTACTTTTTTTGGTCACTACTCTCCAAAATCCAGATGCACTCGCTTTTTGATCTTCTGCTATTGCCAACTTCATTGTCTCCATATCCGAAACTAAAAGGTCTGGTGTGTCACCTCCTCTCAGTTTCTTCAGACACTTCATTGCATCCAAATCTCGACCTTTCATCAGATAATAATGGGGAGTTTCGGGTAATATAATGAAGATTAATAGAGAAAGGATTGTTACAGAGAGTGATATGAAGTTTAAGACTTCGAAGGACCAATATGCTGCAATTGCTGTGAAGACGAAGACACCAACGTAGTTGGCTATGACCATTATGTTGACTAGAATACCCCTCACGTTCTTTTCTGCTATTTCACTTAGATAGATGATTAGGGTGGAGTAGATACCACCTTCTCCAACTCCACCGAGGAACCTCGCAATGTAGAAGTATGTGGGATTTTTGGCATAGATGATCAAGAGCCAGCCTATCAATTCGGGAAGGGTGAAGGCCAACAATGTGTACTTTCGACCAATCCGGTCGATTAGTGGGAAATTTAATAAACTTCCGACTAAATCGCCAGCATAGTATAGTGAAACTATCCATAGGCCATCATTGTCTGTCACTCGGAAGTCTGAATCTCGGTTCTTCAAGTGAGCCACTGCTGGAGATGGCCAGGCTTGGTAGGCTCCACATACAATTGCTGAGACTGAGGCTGTAAAGGAATAAGTTTTAATTAACATCTTGAGAGGGTCTGGGAAATATGCAAAAATCAACTAATATATTTAGTTTCATATTATAATACATATTAAGGGCATATGATACTTTGCCATAAGAGTCAATAAAAATATTATTATTATATTATTATTATAGATAAAAATATTTATTATTATGATTGTATAATTGGTTTAACTAATTTGCTCTTATGGTAAAGTACACATGGCCTTAATAAATTTATTGCTTCCAATTTTTGTAATGGACAAAACTCCTGTTTAATTAAAAAGTAAAGCATATTTAAATTAGTCACTTGTTTTTCAAGATAAATTATTAGGTGGCTAATCCAATTTTTTTTTCCTAGCACGGAAAGACCCAAAAGTAATTTTTATCTGAAAGGGAAAACAGTTGAGGAGTAAACAATCCTATCTAAAAGAAAGTGATTTTATCATATGTCTCAAAAATATAAATTTTAAGGAATTTGACGATATTTTGAAGAATTTTATATAATTTTAAGAGATTTTACAAGGAATTTTATGAAAATTGTGATTATTGCGGTTTTATATAATCTAAAGAAATTTAAAGGGATTTAGCGAGATTTCATTGGATTTTCGGAAATTTTGAAGTATTTAACGAGATTTCATGAGATGTGAAGTAATTTAAAAAATTTATAAGGAGGTTAATGAATTTTACGAAATTTCATTGGATTTTCAGGAATTTTAAGAGATTTAATGAAATTTCATGGGATTTTGTATAATGTTAAAAAATTTTTAAAGGTTTTTTACGAAATTTCATTGGATTTGCAGGTATTTTAAGGGATTTAATGTGATTCCATGGAATATTGAGTAATGTTAAAAGATTTATGAATTTTAAGAATTTTAAGGATTTTTAAGTGATTAAAATAATTTTACGAACTTTCATTGGATTTTCAGAGATTTTAAGAAATTTTATGAGATTTAAATTAAAAATTCTCTATTATTTTGCATACTTTTGAATTCTCCTAAAATATTTTAAAATCCTTAAATTTAAAATTGTTTAGAATCCTCTGAATCTTTTTAGCAAAGGGTCTGCAAAAATGAGAAATTAATCGCATATGCTGACGTTTGACGTTTAAAACGTTTTCTGATAATTAAAAATATCTTTAAAATGTGATGGTATTAAAAAAGCAAAATTTAAGACAGAAATTAATTTTTAAAATGTAATTAAACATTTTTATTAAATTTCTGAGAAGCAGCGTAAAAAGCGAAAAATGGTGGTAATATTTTTGGAAAAAGCATAATATTGTCTTTTGAATCTAAGCCAGACTCTGTTTATCTTGAAGAAACCAGACTTCGCACATTCGTGATTCATTTATCACGAGCTATAACCTATAATCTGTAATACAACGACTTCTATTGAATTTTAAACTTACCACAGATTCCAAAAAAAAATTGCACCAGTTCACTTTTTGTGTCTCGCACTGATAACTTGACTACTTTTTCGTCCATAGCTTCCTGTCTTTCCTCCACACTTTGTCTTAAATCAAATATTTGGATACATCGGCCGAGGATTATTATTAATGAAAGTTAGTACACACATACTCAGGAAGAACTGCACGATAAAATAAATTTTCACTATCAATGTCGTGTGATATCTAATCTTAAGTGACGCTTAATCCGATATGAGAATCATTTCTACATTTCCCTACATTTGGTGCTTAATACCATCTCATAATAATAAATTTAAAAACAGAAACATTTTTTTAATAAACATAAATAAAGTAAAAACAAATAAAAAATTGAAGAAACAGTTAATTTAGAGTTTTCAGCATTATAAATAATTCACGCAAAATTTTTGCATTAAATCTCTCATTCTCAACATATTTGTGTAGTGTGTTTTTAACATTATTACATTTAATTAAAAAATCTCACTTAAATTTCCATTTCTGATCCACATTTTAAACTAGTTGTGAAACTTCTCTTGAATTTCTAGCAAAAGAAGAGTTTCAAACTGCTTCATTCCAATATTTTTAGTGCCCTTGATGCCTTTTTTCATCATCCAATTAACTAGGAGCCTTAAAAAAACAACGACAGGTTGAATGAAAATCTATTCAATTTTTCAAGAATTCTTTTTAATTTTCAGCAAACATTAAAAAATAGATGAATTTTGTCTCTGTATATGGACGAGAAGATATTAGCTATAACAGCTTGCTCTGTAGTGAAAGCTTTAATAAAAACTTTTAATTGAAACTTTCGTATATAAACTTCAACTGTTGCCGAGATAGTTTGCAGTGTCTCCCGTTTAATAAATATTTTACTCATCGAGAAACTCTTGTAATTAAATAAAAATGAAAAAAATATATTTAAATGCTAATAATATTCTAATAATAGAAATGAGGAATTAGATTTTACCACAACAAATGGATTGAATCAGAAATATTGTTCTTCTTGAAGTACTGCTTTTTGATATAGAAAACTTAATAAACAATTCGATGTGATTTCCTTTTTACCAGAGGAGAATCGAGATGTTGGATTTTCCTGAAATTGGGAATGGACCGTGACCTTCTGCAGAATAGAGTGAACGGACATTGAGTTCACTATCAGACGATCGATAACTCGTTAACTGCAATTTACTGCTTTTACCACGTGGTTCGCAATAATAAAAGGATCGCTCTTCACGATACAGCAAAAACAGAGATAAAAGCAAACTACAATTGTCCCTTCTCTAATGTCAGGTAATAAAAACTAGGTATTTAAACCCAGTAAACACATGTGCACAAAGTGATATTGTCTATGAAATTCAATTCATTAAGTTTAATGTCGTTTCCTTAAAATTCGAGAAAATTCCTAAGAATTTCTAGAAAACTCTTCTCAAGGTTCTTAACATTCAAAATCTCTTAAAATCATTAGAAATTTCATTAAATTTCATGAAATCCTTAAAAATTTTACGAAAACCTTCGAAATCCTTGTAAATTCTACAAAATATTTTTAAAACCATAAAAATCTTTTGAAATACCTGAATAGAATTCCCTGACAAATTTTTAAATCCCATAAAATAAATCGCATAAAATAAATCCCATAAAATATTTTAAAAGTCATAAAAATCTCTGGAAATCTGTTCGAAGTCGTGAAAACCTCTTAAAATTTTCAGAAACTTTTTGAAATTCCTCGAAATTCCAAGACAAGATTTAAAATCCCAGAAACCTTTTTAAATCTCTTAAAATTTTACGAAAACCTTCGAAATCGCTTAAAATTCGTGAAAACATCTTCAAATTCCCAGAAACTTCTTGAAATTCTTTAAAATTCTATGATAACAATTAAAACACCTTTACACCCTTTAAAATCCATTAAAAGTATTCAAAATCTCATGAAATTTCATGAAATCCTTAAAAATTCCATAAAATCTTTTAAAAATAATTAAATTCCCTTGAGTTCTCTTAAAATTCCTTAAAATTTCACGAAAACATTTGATATCGCTTAAAATTCGTTGGAATCTTTTAAAATTCTTAGAATCCTATTATTATTATTCCTCAAAATTTCCAAAAATTTAAAATCCCTTAAAATTCCCTAGTGTTTTCAAAAACCTTTTAAAATTTTATGAATTCCTTTAAAATTCCGCGAAATGTCCTGAAATTCCTTAAAATGCTACGAAATCTTTTAAAAATCATAAAAAATCCTTTTAAAATTCCTCTCTAAAAAGATTTCTTTCTAAAAGTTTGCTAGTACTATTAAAAAATTGTCAAGCAATATTCAGATTAATTTCACGAAAGCAGAATGGAATTTTTTATACATATATATATAAGTATGAGGAACTTGTGTGGAATGAATATGCGAAATAAATAAGTTTCTCAAATATTTCTGTGATATTACAAAAAAACATCATAGAATGTTCAGCGCACTCTAATAAAAAATCTACAATAGTTCCATATCAACTCGAAAGAGTATTGAATTAATTTAGAACAATTATGGGAGCTTTGAGTGAACTTTATTATAGAATTACGAAAGAATTGGATAGATTAAATTAGATCTCTGATCTAATTTGGTGGGACTAATATTTTATATCCTCGGCATTTTAATTTTTATAGCCGGTCAGTGCATTCTGGACAATGGAAGAGGCTCACTCTCATTTTTTCTCTGAGCGTGATCGTCCATTTTCCTCTCTGGAGGCTCACGTTTATGGGTATAGCGGCGGCAAAACGTTCGCGTAATCTGATTTATTGTCGCAGAACGGCGGCATGGCAAGAGCAGCAGTCGCGTGGTGATGGTGGTAGCAGTAGCTCCGGTTTATGAAACTGGGTTGGCACAAGGCAGATGCTTTGTAACTAACTGCTACCGCTCCTGGAATTTCGCCATTATTGCCTACCCCAAAATGAATTTGAAAATGGACTAAAAGAGAAGTACCTCTCTCCCGACACGTAGACAACATTAACCCCTGTCCAGGCTTCATTAAAAGACCAATTTATAACGCGAGCTCCCTTGCAATATTATAAAGCGCTGAAAACAATATATTGTATAAAATTTCACCTCACTTGCACAGAATTAAACTAGCTGTGAAGTTTCATCAACTTTTGGGCTCATTCAATGCGCTCTTTGCCTAATTCCTGGAAGCAAACATGATTTGCTTTCTCATTTGGTTAATTTAACAAATTTTAGAAGATTTGGAAGGATTGAAAAAATATATTTTCAAATCCGTTAAAATTCATCGAATTTCGGATCGATTCTATAAGAGATTTTTTAACAAGTTTTGAGATAATAACGAAATTTCAGGTACTTTATGGAATTTGAAGGAGGTTCAACAAATTTCAAGAGATTTCTAAGAATTTTGAAGGATTTCAGAAAAATATTAGTAGATTTCATGGAATTTCAAGGAGTTTAATAATAATTAAGATATTTAATAATAATTCAGATATTTCAAGATGTTCCAAAAAATTTTATCGGATTTCTAAGCATTTCCAGATATTGCAAAAATTGCAAATTTCAAAAAAATTTTACTGGACTCAATACGAGATTTTATTGTATTTAAAAATATCAGGTAATTCCGGCCATTCATGACTTTGAATCAACAGTAATCTCTGCGATGCTAAATCAACATTTTTATCTTAATAATTTACCCAAAGCGTAATTTAGAAGATATAAACTCATATCTCTGATCATTTTAAAAGGAAATCAGACTTAATTATTTCATTCAGGAAAAAAAAGCATTATGTAAAATATGAATCAACTTTACAATCAAATATTTTGCAAAGTAAGATAAATATTGGGTTGGTTTTGATTGAAATTTCAAAGGATTCGATTAATTTGCAATTTCAACAAATTTTAGTGATTTTATACGGGATTTAGATTTAAAAGAACGTTAATTTTGGCTAGTTTATTACAAAGATTTTTAATTATTACAATCCCCAACACAATAATAAATTCTCTTTAAAGAAACTAGAGTAAAGTTATACAATAATAAAATGTAATGAAACAGAAAATTGTAGTCTCTAAGAGCTATTTTAATTTGCATTAACTCTTCATTTCCAGAGACCTCGGAAAGTCGGAGAAGGAAAGCGGCGAAAAGTACCCCGGTATCACAATCGCATGCATATATGCACAAGAGATACAAGAATTGAGGCGAAATCGCATCATTTTAAGTGAGGTGGAAGCGAGTCGAGAAAGTCCGTTGTCCTCTTAAGAGCTTTTGAACTCTTGATAACATCGCATAACAATAACCGCTGAGGCCGAGATTATTACTGATAACTTCCACTAGGACTGTGAATGGACTTTGAATGTAAATTTCAATGACGATCAAACGCACGCTTGGATTGCAAGATAGGTACTTGTGATCAGCGGGGATCGTTTCCTGAAGTAAACTGTCATTCAAAGTCGAGGGAACCGAGAATCGATTTGCTTTGAGATTAAGTGCTAAGCTCTCCTTTATGGAGCATAATTCCCAACTTCCGAATTACAATAAATGCTCAGTTCAGTAGTTCCTATCTCTATAAATTCGCGGATTACACGTCAAGTATTAATTAGAACGTTATTAATCAGAATTATTATAATTATTTTGTACTTTCAATATAATTATATTAAAAATATTGCGATAATCATGAATTTTACTTTATTTATTTTTACTTTAAAGGATATATATTCAGGGAATTCCCTGTTTCTTTACTTAGTGAAGATTTGTTACCAATAATGTTTTCTCTCCCTTTTTTCTATTTTTTCCATTCCCCCTTTTTTTCTGAGAGAAGAACCGTAATCTGTCTACAAAGACAGGCTTTACTTCCTTCCAACTCGGTTTTGTGGTGAAAGATGAAACTACAGTGCCAGTTTACTGTTGCACCACTTTCCTGGCTTCTAACCTTCTCTGTAACTCGAATCTACTCACTCCGCCTTTCTGATGATATGCACAGAATATCAAGGGATTATCCGGTTTAACTAGATACATTTCAAGACAAAAACTATAAATGGAAAGTTGAGGATTTTGTTGTTAATGAGTTTGTATAATGAACATTGTTTTATGAAAAAGAAGGTAAACCCTGAAGATACATTTTAATGGCATACTAATTATTTCATCAATTTTCATCAATTTTCATCAATTTTCATCAAACTCATCTTTTTCTTTGCTGCCTTAACGTAAATTTGCGGGATCGAAAATGACTTTCAGGTGTGTAAGCACTTAGCACATGCACATCAGTACCTTCGAGAAAAGGTCAGTAAAGTTCCACATTTACGATAAGCACGTGAGCTCTTCCTGGAGATTTCAAGTATCGGTGTTAAGTACATCCCATCAGGGTGATGTCTTTGGAGACGAGACCCTTTTACTTTCCCTCCATCTCGTCACCAATTAACAAGTAATCCTATATCTGCAGTAGAACCTGAAAGCTTTTTCCATCACAAATAAGAAGATCTATTTATATACATGACTCTTCCCTTAAAAAGTACGTTAAAAGGTAATAATTACACGTGTCATGATTTTTGAGATAGATATAGGTCCTCCTTTTATCCTCCAAATTCTCTAAATTTGAGAACTTAGGAAGATCAAAAGAGGATTTATTTCAATATATTCTAAGTCCTAATTAAGTCCTAATTACATGTTTTGAGGACTAAAAGAGGATTTGGTGAAAGCCTCGTTAGAGCCTCTTAGGTCCTCCATTAAATTCGATATATATTTTAATGCGCTTGCGTCATTTTTACAACAATGTGAAGTCGTTGAAAATGTAATCGCTGTTCCGATTCAAAATCTTACGTCAGTTTGTATATACATGAACATAGATAACACTGTGTACATTGGATTACCAATCAACGAAAAAGAGCTTGAATAAAAATATTAGCACTTCAATATCTGGATTATACGTTAATTTATATCCTTGCACATTAAAATTGTATTATAATTAATATCAAATTAGAGAACTACCAGTATGAACTATTTTTATATAAGATTTCCAAGTAACGATCTCCTGTTAGTTTTTGAATAGTGTAGGAAATTAATATCCATTGATTTTTATATAATTTGTTAGAATGTAGTTAATCAATCTCTATGACATTATTAAATATTAAAAAATAGTGAATAATTATAACTATTAATTGTCATTAATAATTTTACATTCTGAGACTAACACAGAGAGAAAATGGAGGTTTGAATGAGGACTTAGAAAATTTTACAAAAATTCAATTAGGCTGATTAAAGAGAATCAAACTAGGATTTATTAAACACTATGGAGCATCAACAGAGAACCTATATTTCGACTCGGGAGCAACTATGATCCGCGCGATTAGTTTCTCGTTTTTGCACACCTTTTGCTAGAAGACAAAATAATTGAGAATTTCTAATTCTTAAAGTATAAAAACTTGTAATTCCTTGTCTAATTTTATATTTCCATAAGAGATCCAAGTTTTACATGCAACCTCATATGAATTTCAGATTTTCTGGTTCATACCGTCGCCACATTATAAATGCATGTTCAAAAAAAAATTGACTGGTTTACTGAATTCTCCCATCTTCAAATAGACGATAAAGCTGCGGAATGAAACAACTGAACCACTGAAAAAAGATCCAATTAAAGAAGCAATTAAAAAAAACTTTAGTAGCTAATAAATTAATTTAAAAACAATCTTTAAGGTTTTTTAAAATATAATTTATTCAGGAAAATTTTAGTAAAGATAAAACTTTCTTTTATGACGAGGCGTGCGAGACCATGAATAAGCAATTTCCAATTTTCTATCTATCGTGAGATTACCCCGGTAGTAAAATTTGAAAAATGAGTTTTAAATATATAAAAATATATAGAATATTCCTGATTGGCCCATAACTCATTGATAACGTGACTACATTATACCTTGCCCTGTAAAATATGTCTTTAATAATTTAGATTTAAGTATAATATCTTCTTAAGTATAATAATATAATTATATTATATTTATAATATCTCAACTGGAAAAAGTGTGAAAATTAAAATAGAATATGAAGAAAAGTTCGCCTCTCTTTCCGTGAGGAAATTCGGTATGATATTTTTGGACAAAAAGTAATTCGGGTCGAGTCTTAAGCACATTTTTTCGTGGACACGTTTGTATTGATCTCAAGGGAGTGTGACAAGCGAGGCAGGCTTACTTTATGAGAATGAAGCACAATTACCTTAATTGGCTTATGCTTACATTAGGTTGATGGCAAAGTATATGCAGAGCAGTGTTGAGTTAGTAGGAGGCAAAGACTTTGAAGTAAAAGGGGAGTGAGAGAGTAGGACAAGTTTCATTTCAAAGTTTCGTTGTTACCTCCTTGGAAAGTCAGAATTCAAAGATCTTAATATCCTTGTCACAAAACTTTAAAGGAATCTTATTATACATGAGTAACATGACAATGCCAATTTAAAATACTTGTATCTAAGGTCTCTAAAAGTATAATTATTTAATACATTACTTTTCAACCATCTTTAACAATATCTCCTATCTTAAAAAAGTTTTAAAACTAAAATTATTTTTGTTGTCAAAGCGATTATGACGAAAAACAATCCATAAATTGCCAATTTCCTGTATTCGCTGTAATCAAAATTCGATACTCTTGAAACATTGAATAAAAATAATTATTAATATTACAAATTTAAAGAGAGAAGATACATTTTTCCAGTGAAAGTGATATTTTTTATCAAAGGTAAAAATAAACTATTTAAATTCTAATTAAAAACCACTCTACTTAAAAAGACATTACAGGAAGAAATAATTCACGTCCAGAAACATGGAGTGCCAGGAGAATGAATTAGTTTTCCTAATGATATTAAAGGAGGCACCATTTCATATTTAACTTATACCAAGACAGTAAGGGAGAGCTTTTAACAATTAAAGGACTCTTTGCAGGAGAAAAATTGAAGTAGGTTTCAAAGGTGGAAAGTAAATTATGTAAAATCATATAAAATACTTCACGAATGAAAAATAAATGAAAATATTTCAAGAGCCTAAATTTCATTTCTGAAAACTCTTCCTATGATCACGTTCCTATTTCGAGGTATGTATAGTAATTACTAAACCACAGGATAATTCCGCTTCGGCACTTCCATTAAATTGGGGAGCGACCAAATCCGTTCATACTTATTGAACATTCCAATCCGATTAAAATTTCCATGACGGTCACAAGTAATAATGATCAGGTTAAAATTCTTTTATCATATAGATATAAATTCACTGACACAATATTGTAGATATAGTTGAATGAAATAGGGAATCCTTTATCCTTTTTTGTAATCAGCACTGTTGTTCGCTTGGTCGCAATTCACATTTCTCATATCCTCTTTGTGGACTGAAAATGATTCGTTTCATGAACAGAAGCAAAACTTGTATTTACTCAATGACCTTTTCATGTACAGAAGAGACGGAAATTAATCTCAGTTTCCAGAGATTATCATCCGGCACTAAGAACATTAACTCCAAGAATTATTTTAGAACAAGGAAACTGGAGTTAAGGAATTCAAAAGAATTTAAGATTAATCAGGGTGGCCACAAGATTCAACTTTTCAATTTTTCTGATCTTAATCTCTTAAAGTCATTAAAACCCAGAAAATCTCAAAGATTGCCTGGAAATTCTTTATAATCCTTCGAAATCCTTGAAAAGCTTATTTAAAAAAATTCGGGAATTTTCCCTACAATTTCTTAAGGAATATTCCACAATTTTGGTTTGAAAAATGATCTTTTCGAACATTTTAGGGAATTTTCCTAAAACGTCTAAAAATGTACTAAATTTGTACTAATGGTTAATTACTTTTCAATTATTTAAACAAATTTTGTTTTGTTTAAATACTTCTTTTTTTGGAAAATTTGTTTCCTGTGCTAAAAATGATTACTATTGATTTAGTGAAATATTTATCATCATTGAGTGATTAATTATCAATTATTTGAACAAATTCCATCCGTTTATTTTGTTCCAAAAAATATTTGGGAATTTTCCTTACCAAATTTGTGCAAAAATCCCCGAAAAGCGTTTGAGAATTTTCCCTACTAAATGTTTGAGAAAATTCCCGAAAGTTTTTAAGAAATTAGTGTCCCAAACATTTTTGGAAAAAATTCCAAAAAATTTTCAACAGTCTGATTAAATACTTTAATTAGGATAGACTCCTCTATGAAAAACCAAAAATTATTAAAAACTGAAAAAGAACGCATTGAGTACAGAATCAGAGGATGAATTCATTTCAGGCTCAGACTGTCTACAAAAAAAAAGAAAAAACAAACACAGTAGAAATCCTAGATGCCTCGCGGCGGGGAAGAATGGAATTACGAGAGATGTATAATATTGTACATAGTTAGATGACGTGACGGTAGAGAAGTGGATAATTTCTCCGTCGGAGACCTGCAGGGGTTGTAAATGTAAAATATGTTATTTATACAAGTAAAAAAGAGAAATATGCAATAAGAAACTCAACAAGCATATGGAGAAAGAGAAAGAATGATAAGAAAAGGAAAAAATCAAGCACAAAAAATTGCAATCTTGATGACCAATGTTCAATTTAAAATTCCATTACACTCTTGATATATGCATTTTTCCACATCACTCTTATTGACTCACGAGTTATATAAATTATAAAAGTGATGAGGTGAAAATATGGAAGACTATAAGATAATTTTCCATTTTCACTGGCTTATTAAAGCCCGGACGTAAACGCGTACCGGTTGTCAGACTTGATTCTATAATGCCATTCATCTTGGAATTGGTAACATTTGTCGGTGATTGGAAGAATTTACGAGCTTTCCTTGCCACTCCTCTGATGCTTAGGAAGCTAGCTTCAACCCTCGAACTCTCGCTGTTCATTCGCTTCCTCCTGCTGTCGATAAATCACTTTCACGACTACTCGGGATTCAATATATAACATCAATATTCCCGACAGGAAATCAAAAGGATATACGCAAACCACGACTAATGTCAAAGTCTTCTTCGCATCTTTCTATCTCTCGCAAGCTAAACGCCAATACTGACATTTGCGTTCGATTTGCAATTTTACCTTGCATGCGGATGAAGTTATGTCGATAGTGTTTCCAATACATAAAATTCTCTTGGATGTTTCGTAATATGTTTCAACATATTTTCCGGATTGTCTATGTACCCGTTTTTCTCTTTTTACTTATTTTAATACTTTTTTATGTTCTCTTCCTATAAGATTTTCGTACACAGTGAAAGCTACTGATCTGCTCGAGATAAATCCCATAATCTGAGTTTTTTATATGGATATATTTTTTAAATTAAAATTATTTTTTTTTAAATAAGAAATAAATAAATAAAACTCTCTGACAAGTTTTAAAATCCTTTAAATCCCATGTAAAATTTTAAAAGGAATAAAAATCCCTTGAAATCTGATTGAAATCTGATCAAAGTCGTGAAAACCTCTTAAAATTCCGAGAAACTTCTTGAAATTCTATAAAATTCTACGATAACATTTAAGATCCCTTTATATCTTTCAAAAGTCATTAAAAGTATTTGATATTTAAAAATATATTTTGAAATTCTTTAAAATTATTGTAAATCTTATAAAATTTAACAAAACCCTTAAAAATTCCATAAAGTCTTTTAAAAATCATTAAAATATCTTGAATTCTCTTAAAATTTCTCGAAATTCCATGATAAAATTTAAAATCCTTTAAAATCCTTTAAAATTCTTTAAAATTATCAGAAACCGTTCAAAATTTCGAAATTCGTGAAAATCTCTTAAAATTTCCAGAAACTTTTTGAAGAAATCTACGTTAAAATTCATGAAAATCTCTAAAAATTCCTAGAAACCTTTTTAATTTTCTTAACATTTAAAATCCCTTAAAATCATTAGAAATTTCGTCAAATTCCATGAAATCCTTAAAAATTCTACAAAATCTTTTAAAAGTTAGAAAAAAACTTTTGAAATCATTTAAAATTATTAGAAATCTCATAAAAATCCATCAAATCCATAAAAATTCCACAATATCTTTTAAAAATCCACAAATTTCTTGAAGGACACTAAAAAATTAACAGCCTTTGAAATCCTTTTAAATTCTACTAAATCTTTTAAAAATCGTAAAAATGTTTTGAAATCTCTCCATAAAATTCCCTGACAAACTTTAAAATTCCCAGAATATTCGTATAAATCTCGTATAAATTATAGTTTAAAATCTGATTGGCTTTGGAAGGAAAAAAAATAGTCGCGCGCATATTGTTTTCCTAGTTTGGATAAATTCGGATTCATTCGGAATAAAACTGTTTGATTCGGATACAAATTCCAGAATGATTCCGAAAATTTCAGATTGGTTCAAAATTAAATGAATTTCAATCCGAAGCTTTCGCAAGGATAAGCAACATTAAAAACTCTATATGTATATTGTATATTATTTCGAGACTTATTCAAAATGAAAAAAAAAAAACTTGGGACTTTTTTTACAATACCTCATTAAAAATGGAACAAAACACTACATTATGTATTAGAAAAATCAGAAGCTTTTATGCAACTTTTCCAAAAAGAAAAAAAAAAAAAAAACTTACTATGATTACCGGAATAATTTCGCGCTTTGAATCTTGAGCTTTCTCTGAAATGAAATTTCTCTACGAAGAGTAAGAAGACAATAAGATATGCGTCGCTACGTAGGTACTCTCAGGGCAAAAAATCCATATAACTTAATTTTGAAACGCGACAAAGTAGATAAGAAGAAGAATAAAATTCACAAGATTCTTGAGAAAGAAGAACGAGGATGCAGTGAGGCGTACATAAGACCGTGAAAACGATACGAGATGATCATAGTTTCGCGTTTGCCTGTTCTGGCTTTATCAAGTTACTCAAAACTCGTTAAAATTCCGCGACTCCGCAGGTCTTTGCGTTCGCAAAATGCGGAAATAATTCGCGACGCGATGGAATACAGACACCGCTCGAGGGGTTTAGATAATTCTTTCTCTTTCTCTCATCCTCTTTTATTAGGGACACACTTTTCTCCTTTTTTCCACGTCGCTCGTATTAGAGTATGCAAACTTTTCGAATTGTGCTTCATCCAATCCTTGTTATCTTCACAAAAGCTCAATTTTCCGAACTGTCGATTTAAGGCAAGCAATTTTTTTTCTGCCTCGTTTGCATTCATCGACATTTCATGGATCTCAAATATCGAATCGAAATGTACTAAATTAAAAAGAAGTGAAATATTAAAAAAAATATACTAGTGTCTAGTCTGAAGAAGTTTTTTTCGTTTTTTTTTTTTATTTTTATTAGATTAAGAATATAAAAAAGAGTTTTTTGTATTTTTGTGTATTTACAAACAATTTTTTATTTTTATTTATTTAATAGCAGAAATTTAACCGAAGTTGTCAGGGATTTTAAGGGATTATAAGTGACTAAGGAATTTCAAGGGATTTCATAGAGATTTTAAGTGATTTTATGGAACTTGAAGATATTTTAAGGAATTTCAAAGAATTTTAAAGGATTTCAAGAGATTTTAAGGAATTTTAAAGGATTTTTAAAAGATTGATTCTAATTTAGATGAAATCAAATGAAATTCTTTAAAATATTTTAAAATTACTTGAGATTACATTTAAAATCTTTAAAATCTTTAAAATCTTCTTTAAATGTCTTAAAATCGTTTAAAATATTTCAAAATTCTATGGAGTTCATTAAAATCTCTTGAAAAAACATGATTGAAAAGTTCTGAACGTTAAAATGAACGAATTTTCGTATTGATTGTGTTTGTAACTATAAAAAGTTTTTAAATATTGATTCATTTACATTGAAAATAATAAAGAATTAAATAAACTTGTAATCCTGATTGTTATTTTTAGTTGGCACAATATTTCTGGATAAAATATAATTTGAAAAAAATATTTCGTTCATTTGAACGTTCGCAACTTTATTCACATGAAAAAACTTTAAATCTCATGAAATCCCTTGAAACCTCTTAAAAGTCCTTAAAATTACTTATGACCAGTAAAATATTGTTAAATTCCTTAAAATTACTTAAAACCCCACGAAATATCGTAAAATTATGCCTTCAAAAAAGGCGCAAAATTCTGTGAAATCCCTTAAAATTTTATAAAATTCTATTAAACTTCTTCAAAATCCTATAAAAGCTGGCAAATTCCCTCCAAATTTCGGGAAGTCGCTTAAATTCCCGAAAATCACATGAAATCTCATAAGGTCCCTCAATATTTCTGGAAATCCCAATTTTCAAAAAAAAAAAAAAATCTTTGAATTTGATGGGCTTTTAAAGTTTCTTTTTAAAGGATTCAAAAATAATTCCAACTATTTCAAGAGATTTAACAAAAGCTGCAAGTGTCATATATAACTATTGAGATTGATTATTCAGAGAAGTTTCTCCAACCCGGAGATCCACTTCTCACATGATAAATAAAATCAAGGACAATTCCCGGATCCTTTTCAATTCCCGAACAATTTCCGGATATCCTTAAATTCCAACTCAGTAGACACCCAGAAGACGGACTTTCTCTCAGTATAAATTTTCTTTAGATTAATATACTACAGAAATATAATTCCTTCATTAAAAAAAATATCTAGAGACCAGTTAAGGTGTCTGAAAGATTTATGAAGCAAATATAATAATTTAGAGGGGTGGTTCCTGGCTTCTTAAAAATTATATTAAGTTACAGGAAGAAGGAGGCAGATTGGCGAGTTCCAAGGGAAGCCGTCAAAATGAAGGATTAAAAAGGAAAGATTAAATGAAGGAAGGCCTTGTAATTAGATAAAAAAATATCCGATAAAGCAGGCGTTCTTTAAGCCATGATTTGATCCGCGAGAAGGAATGCATAATAAAATTTAGTTTTCTGTGAAGAAAATAATATTTATTTTAAAAACATTTTCATTTTTAAGTTAATTAAGAAAAATGAAAACAAGTCTGTTTCTTTTCTAAAACTAAATCAGGGAAAACTTATAGGGAGTACATATTAAGGACAGGAATAATTAGAGTTGTTAAGGAGTCTACAAGCATCATGAATCATCAAAATCACGTGTTCCCCTGAGGCGCATTTCTGGCTAGCCGAGTCATTAAACGGGGCCTGTTTCATACAAATGGGTCTCCAGGGTTTTGATCCGGGCAAAACTCACCCCCGGGAGATGCTCACAACTGGATGGAGGCAATGCAATCGATTGAACTCGATCATTGCCTCGACGTCCACCTCTTTGTTAATGCATCGTGTCTGATTTTTCAACTTTACATCTGTTACCGTTTTGTCCAACCAGTGTGGTGTGAATAAGCTTATAAACTTGTAAATATAGGGAAGCAGAGCTTTTAAAACAGGATTACTGCCTCATCGTTATATCGATTCATCCAGTATTTCCATTTGTTAAGGGTGTTGGAACCAAGTTATAATCTAAAGACTCGATTTTTTCATTTTACTTAACAAATATTAAAATTGGAATTTTTTCCCTCTGTAGAATTAGTCAATTTTTAACTAGAATTATGCGTACAGAGCGAGAACATATCTAATTCAAATAGTTTTTAAGTAAAATGAAAATAAAACGTGCAGTCCGAAATAAAAAAGTGTGCAGTAAACAATATTTATAAATATTGATTTCAACTATTTATTTACTTATATTTATTTACTTATATTTATTTACTTATATTTATAGTTGAAAAAATAACGATTCTCGAAATTTCTTGTCCGGGAAGAAGGGTGGGGGAAAAAGTGTGTAGTCCGAAATTTAAAAGATTTTAGGCCCTGACAAAAAAATTGTCTAAACATTGACCAATTTCCTTGTAAGAAAAAAAGAAATAACAGACAAGTGAAATCATTTAAAAAAATCCATAAAGATGGAAAAATAATTTGATTCAATTGAGAGAAAAAATTAGAATTAGGCGTATCAAGTCAAAAGAGTGGGGAATTAATAGAATCAGTATTGCAAAGCTTTCTAAAAGCAGGCACTAATCGAAACTAAATATTTTTTCACTCTGTACACAATCTTATATTTGAAAACAGATTAGTGCTAGAGAGCGAAAAAATATTTATCTATAATTTTTGTTTAGTAAAATGGAGAATGGAATTTTGAGCTTAATACTTGGGTCCAACACCCTTAAAGTAATGAAAAAAAATATTAAACATTAAATAAAAAATAAGTAATATCGTCATATTATGAATACTATGGTTTAAAAATGAACAACTGTCTATCAGTATTATCTCTCTATAGTTATTTTTATTTTTTCCTGAGGCGTGACTTCTTTGAAATTCAACCCATAGGTCATAGCGATGGAATCATAAATTTATCCCGAAATTTTCGTTACTCTCGTCATTCGTGCACAAGGCTTTGCACATCTCTATCCTCTTCTTTCCTCTTCCATTCTTCCTTTTTTTATCTTTATCTTCGTTCTTCCCTTTCTATTCTTTTCCGCATCAGCTTGGATTTCTGAATCTTCTCACGTCGTCTCGATGCGATATGCTTTTCAAGCAACTAGTCCTATAACTATCCAATATCTGATCATATAAGTTAAAGTACATTTACCCAATAAACATTCTTCATATTAGCTACACGACTCAATATTACATTTTTATATGAGAGCACTGAAATTTATGAAAATTTATTATAGGCACAATCTCTCATGTTAAAGTTTCTTTCGTCAATTTCTTTTCGCTAACATTTTAGTAAGTGTTACAAAACTATAGAAAACAATCTTGAAATGATTTTCTAAAGAGTGAATCATATCTTTAAAAAAAAAAAGATAAGAATTTATTTTCGACAATGGAGTGAATGAACTACATACAAAAATAATGTTGGCAAAAGAAACGGATTCTAGAGACTTGTTACGTTTCTCTTGAATTTACAATCGATTGCTACATCAGGAAAACGCTTACAACGAAGCGTCACGATGTGAATTTTATGAGGGCTTTGTCCGAGACAAGAATATATTCTTTAAACAAGAAAATGTAGACTCTAAAGTCTCCAAATCCCATTAAAAATATACTCGTTGACAAAGCTCGTCAGGTATAAAATGTATACTCTTTAAATTTAAAAAAATATATGAAAATACGTTAAAAAATGTTTAGGTTTCTGTGAGAATTTTTTATTCCGTTCCAATGCAAAAGCGCAATGAAGCAGAACTTTCAGTGGATGGTGTAATATTTCGGCTATTGGAGAAAAATAAGAAGATATCTGATTTTTATGCTAGGCACTCTAGTATTCACCTTCCATCAATTTAAGATATTTCCAGTACTTTATGCTTCGCAGTACGTCTTCTTGAAAACTACTCGAGTGAAACAACGAATTCTGACCCACAATAAAAATCCTGGCATGACTTCTCTGCTCTCAATTTTGCGAGAATTTTTATATCTGCATGAAGTTCATTCTTTCGTTAAACCTTCAGGAAGACTGAATAAAAATCGTATATTTCATATTTCTTGCTTGAACGATCAATCTTCAACTTCCCAGTCCTCTGATTTTATTAAAAAATTTTTTAAGTTCATTGATTTTAAAATCTGGGGATGGTATCAGAACCTTCGGAAGTCAGGATATTCAGGATTACTGCAAAAAGGAAAGATTTATTTTAATTCATAACTTTCATGCTAAACATTCAGTAATACAATAGAGTAAAAAATTGCAAAACGTTTTTTTTTTATAATGGAAAAAATAAAAATACTTTCTCTCATATAGTATTAGTTGAAATTGTAGACAAAAGATTTCAAGATATTTTAAGAAACTTTAAAGGATTTTTAAAAGAATTTAAAACAGATTAAGGATTTTCAAGAATTTTCACAATATTTCAAGGAATTTTTAAATGAGTTTAGAAGAGTTATGAAAAGGATTCCTGAGATTCCTATAGATGTCTCAAGATTTTAAGACATTTTAAAGGATTTCATTAAATTTTAAGGGACTTTAAGGAATTTCAAGGGATTTTAAGAGATTTCAAGTGGTGTCAATTAATTTTTAAGAATTTCAATGGATTTCTAAAGAGTTCAAGAGAGTTTAAAGATTTTCAAGACATTTCAAGACATTTTAAGTAAATTTAAGATATTTCAAATAATTGAATCTAATATGGACGAAATCAAATGAAATCTCTTAAAATCCCTTAGAACTAAATGAAATTTTTAAAAATGTTTCAAATCTTCGATAAATGTCTGAAAATCGTTTAAAATATTTCAAAATCTCTTGGAGTTCATTAAAATCTCTTGAATTATTTTTAAATCTATTCAAATTTTTTCAAAATCATTAAAAGCATCCCTTGAAATTTTTTTTAAATCCTTTAAAGTCTTTTCATTCCTTAAAATTCCTTAAAACTCCTTAAAATCTTAAAATTCCTTTAAATTTTACGAAATTTCATAAAATACCGGATTGCCACCCTCAAAATATATAACTTTGGTCCATTTTCAAAGTGACTTGAGTTTATGAGTTTTAAAAGTTAATTTGAGTTAAACTGAGTTTTTAAAGTATGCAAAAGAGAGACGAAAGTATATTTGTTCAGAATAAACTGTCTAGACCGATGCCAGAAGCAGATTTCACTTTTACGAACGCACAAATGCATCTAGCATGCTTTCAAAAAAAAGTAGCGTAGATCTTTTATAAGAAGCTTGACGAGATGTGGCTCAGTGCCAGTATATCTGAATTCGATTACAAAGACTGTCAATGTAGAAGTCTCAATTTCCTGGTCGCAGGCTTCCGCTGTGCATATGCAGAACAGTCATAAAGAAACTTTCTCGTTTTCGTGAGAATCGTTGGTACGAAGCGTTGGAAAGGGCTATAAATCCATGGAAAGCTCTCCCGTGAAATATCACCTGGCGTATCTCTCTATTGAGGCAAGCGACAGGTTAATCTCCAGAATAAAGGTCCAATGTCACGATTTTCTACAATTTTCCTTTATAAATAGAATTAACTTTAATATTATTATAGAGTATGTATAGAATGATAATATAAAGTTAATAATGGGGATGACTTTAATTTTAAAGGCTGGTCTGGTCTCAAAATTATATTTCTTCATTTTACTCAAGAAGTATTAAAACCAGATATCTTTTTGCTTTGTAAATGTACTAATTTTCGAAATATGAGAAAAAATAATTAATAAATAATAATATTAGGCATTTTTCCCTCTGTAGCCATACAATTCTACTTAAAAAATAAATACTCCTTGAAAGATCAAAAATATCTAATTCTAATAAGGAACCGGTTCCTAATAGGTGAAGACGATTACCTGCAAACTTTGGAAGCTATCAGCTTATTGTAGTGTGCAGGGAAGGTGAAGCTTCGCAACAAGGGGGTGATTTTCTCTCCTTTCGACCACCGAATGGCATCTCTATTACATGCAAATTCGTAGCTCGTCGGTTTATAAACGAGACGAGAACCTAGACTACAGAGCCCGAAGGGGTTAGATGTTAGTTTAGTTCGGTTTAATTTAGTTTAGTTTGGTCAATAGATAAGCCGTTATTGTATTTCGCAGCATCCTATCAGCTCAGGGCCAATATGACTAAGAGCCACCCTTCTAATTTACATACTGCAAATAAAACTCGCAAAACTTTCTCCATACCAGATCAAAGAGAAAATTGAATCTAAAAATCTCTTCTACATTCTCCTAATTCTCCAACTCTGAAATACCTCAAATTCCATCAAATTTACACTGTTTTCAAGCTTTCCGCGGTTGTTTAAATTAAAAAAAAATGATAAAATCTTCACGGAGGTGATATAGACTAATTAAGTGAACTATATGAAGGTTTTTGTCGTCTAACTATTAATAGCTTTATTGTGTCACTAATGTACACTTTATAGACATTGCAATCAACAAATAGCGACATAGAAGTATCAGATATCAAATATAAAATAGTTACCTGTGTGCACTTACTATCTACTTACAATTAAATTTATCTTCCATATAAAATAAAGATTTAAACCTTCAATGATTCCAGCACAAATTCGATACACTAAGCTCTACGGCATTTCGTAAACGAAATCGAGCTTGCAATAAATCACGAACAGTAATTCACGGCTTATGTGGATAGGATGGAGAATTACGAATTATGTAGTATCTTGTTGAAAGCGTTGTAGGAAGTCTCGAGGTCGAAAATCAGTTGTCTAACTTGCGTGTCTGTTAGTTCGTCAGAGGCCGACATATTGTGTAGGGTTTGAAGCCAATCGGCTACTTTTTCCTTACCGTCAAAATCACTTGGAAGAATACTAAGACGGTTCATGGTGTCCATGAGGTCTCTGAGATCTGGATGGAGTTGGTCCATGGCTTTGATTTCTAGACGGAGTTTATCCATCAGCGTAATGAACAAAGAAACTATGTCTGCGATACACTTCGAAGTGTTGCCCTTATCATCTTTTATCGTTATTGGTCTGTCTTCTTTGATTCTCTCGAGTGCTGCTGGACAGTCCAGTCTGAAAGCTCTCGCGAAGGCGTCGATTGTCGGATATTGATCACTTTGTACCTGGAACAAAAATAAAAATAACAATAATGAGATACCGATATTTAATAGTGCTAGATATTGAGAGAGATTATAAATAAAATTAGTCACTGCATAAAAAGCAACGAGTTTAATTATCAGGTTTAGATTGGAAAAACATAAATCTCGTTTGAAATTACTAATTCCATAATTTGTATAGACAGTTATGAAGATAGTTTGTTAGTATATTTATTCTCTTACAGGTATATTGCAAAATTTTTAATATCCTGAGATATATGTACTTTTATTTCTTTAGACTTCGTTCACGACTTTACTGAAATTCTTTATGTTGGTTTTAAGTCGTTAGAGATAATAAATAGACATATTTCTTGATATTATTGATATGATAGTTTTAAAATTTATGCTAAATGGGCACATAATAGATAATATTTGATAATTCTGAAAAAGTGCTTGCCTGCTTGAAAGCTGCTCTATATTGCACTAATAATTTACTGCAAGCGGCGGTGTACTCTTTCGGTGTGACACAGTCTCTGATGTAGGCCTTCTCGAGATGTTGGAGTGTATTTACAACTGCATACAAGTCCGCTTGATTATCATACTTTTCACGTTCCCGGGCATTCTTGTATAATTTCACTTCTTCGTACAATTCTGGCCGATCCTGTGCTATCGACATTGTTGCCTGTGAAATTAGTAACAATTAAAAGGATTCAAATATCAGTAAGTAATCAGATCAGAATTTTGAAATACTTGTTTACATAAATTATTTCCAATTCATTCAAATTTGACATCTAAAGTATTATTTAGTAAGAAAAAAGAAAAAACTCGTTTTTTTAAATATAAAATTATTTTATGGATTTCAGTACAGAAAACACAAAAAAATACAACTTTGAAACACAATTTCAAACTTAATATCACAAAAATGGGATACAAAAATTCGTAAAATAATTTAGTCCCAGAGTAAATAATATGCAAACAAATTAAAATTCTAAAATTAGAAGTTCAATTAAACTACTTCTAGTAGAAACTTAACACCACTAAAAATATTTGTGTCATTTAGTAGCATCCTACTTACACGCGCTTTAGCATGATTCATGTAAATTGTATAAAATTATGATTAGATTAGAAGCAGTTTCAAATTTTTAGGTTAGGTATTCACTAATAAGACTAATAATATTGCAAATTAGACTCTTTACGTTAAAAATATATTTAGCTTCTTAATCATCTATTAGACAATAATCACCTATATTGATTACTAACACAAAATTTCATAAAAACAAAGAATGTTTTTGTTCTTTACAGAACTGTCAGCATCGTAAGTTAAACATTAAATTATCATAAACGTGTCGGTGAAATATTCAAAATTAACTAACATACCTTTAGATTGAAACAACTTTGTATTCTCAATATTTAGAAACAGAATTGAAAGCTTTTTTTACACCAATTCAATTATAATTAAAAATTAGACTAGTGCACTTCACAAAAAACAAGCGGCCATTGAAAATGATCGAAAACTATTTTCCATCTTATAAGTTGGTATTAAGTACATGATAAATACAAAACCTGCCATATCGGTAAAACTCAATTGAAAAACGCGCGAAATTTAAAATTACAAATCTTTTAAAACACTAAAACTTTAAAATTATTTCAACTTACAATTGGATGGTGATAAAATAACAAAAACTTAAGTAAAATAAAGCAAGTTTTAATTAAATTTATCCAACATCATTTATTCTTTCACCTCCACTCTTTCCGACAATTCTATTGAATAAAATCAACTGTATTTGAGATTGATAATATTTCCACACTAAATTAATTATAAATAAACTGTTATCAAACTTATTCAGGTCACTATTTTTCTTAAGACTTAAACCTGTCTTTCACTAAAAATTAAAAATAAAAAAAAATTCTAGACTTATTGATAAGAAGTCTGCAATTTACTTGACAGTAAACTTGTATGTAGTATATGTCGTTTAAAAGTGTTTAAAAGATGGCATGATGCATAACATTATGTCTAAAACTATTCTTTCAATACAGTTGACGTATTAAACTCTGCATATTAGGAAAATATTTAATAATCTAAAGTTTAACTGGTTCTCATCTTAACAATTAGAATGGAATATTAAAGATTTCTTGTATCACACTTGGCTTCTTATTACCAAACCTAAGATTACAATCATCAACGATTTTTCCTTCTTGAATACAAGGGCAATCGAACTTTTCTACTATTTTATCTTGAACACTTTCGGAAACTTTTTCATCATTTATCTCGAACTGTACTTTCTTGTCAACCGTGTAATATTTAACACATAATGTAATATTTTCTTTATCGAAAATGACCCAAGGAGGAAAAATTTTTAAATGTCTTCCCCTTATTTCGATTAGTCCATCTGTAATTTGGGGAATAGACATTACTGTTATTATCTTATAAACTGACTTTTTACTATCTACAGTTTGTGAATCTAAAATTGGTTCAGTTTGAAGATTTATAATGTTTTTTAGGAGATTATATGAATCATTGATTACACGACATTCTGCGAATTGTCTGCTATAATAGGTGTAGTACCTTTGAACATATAAATCGACAAAGCGAACATTGTTTTCATGAAAAGCTCGTTGTGACATTTGGTGGTGCCATATTCGCAAGGACGACATTTCTCGGCTGACTAAAGTAGAAAGCTTTGCTGCTAAACTGCCTCTGTAACAAAAAATGAAACTTGATAATTAGATTTTCTCCTATTTAAATTTCAAATTAATGTAAAATTTGGATCATGTAAAAAATCTCTTACTTCTTCAACCTTCGCTTCTTCTTTTTCTCAGGTTTCCAAATATTAAACGATTGCATAACAGGTTCCATTCTGATTGCATTATTAACTGGATCTGAATTCTCAGCTTTGATTTTCGAAGATGAAACCTCAGAAATTTTCTGGGAAGGTGGTTGCCGATTTTGAAATTGACAACTTCCTGCTCCGGAAAAAAAAGTTTCATCAGAGTCCTTAGAAGGTGACTGGCAAGGACCTGGAATCTTTTCCTTCAAAGTCACCGGCCCTTTTTTTATATTATTTACAAGAACAAGATCCTGTGTAAGAACGTCTTCTATAACAATGCTCTCATTTTCTTCCGTTTCCGTATAATCTTCAATAAAAATACTTTCATCATCAACAAATGCTTTAACACTTTTTCTTATATATAAATTCTCCTTTGTACTGGATTTAACATTACTAAATTGTGTTTCAATACAATCTTCGATTGTCAGTGATTCATTTAAACTCTCTTTCACTTCTTCCTTCTCAGCTTTGTCTTCTTCATAAAACGTTAAATCTTCAATTTCCTCTTGCTTTATTATTTCTCTCTCTTCGAATGTGGAATTCTCATCTAGAGTTTCTGCAATTATTTCACTATTTTCTGACTTCAAGCACTTATCTGATTTTAAACTATTGTCTAGTTTTTCAGAACCAGCTTTACTTTTCACTTCCGAAAGCGTCTTTTGTCGTAACTTTCGCAACCGAACTTTGTCACTAAGAATCGGCGATTTATTAACACTCGAAGGTGATTGCAAGACTGATGACTGTTGAATATTTTCTTGACTTCTTTGGACCCTGGGTCCACTTTGTTCAATTTCACTCGAAAAATACGTGGAGTTGAGAGACGCATTCTTCCTTTTTAGATGATCAACATCAAGATTAGAGTTTCCCTTTTCATTTGTTGAGTCCCTCGAAGAATGTAGCCTTCTAGGTCGTTTCTTGCAATTCCCTATAATCGGCGACCTTGGAGTTCGCGCTATAAATGACGAACCCAAGATTGGAGAGGACGGATAAATTACATTATCCTTCTCGCAAAAATTATCTTTGTTATCCCTCAGCCAGTCACTTACTAATAAGTTCTTATCCACAGAGACAAAATTGTCTAGATTATTGTTCTCGACGATGACGTGCGGCTCATAGGCTTCGAGGTTAGGTCCTAACTTCTGTCCGAAATTTAATTTTTTTACATACGTGGGTTTTGAGCCGTGACCAGCAGTTGATTTTTTGTCGGTACTTGACATTTAAATTCAAGGATAAAATTCTTCTGACATGCCTTGTGAATGTTTTGACGTTTTTCTCACACCTACGTCAAGTTCCTGGTGTTCGTGAACACAGTCGGTGGTCGACAATGTCGGGGGAACATCGGGAGCGATTTTGCACTTCCTGGCGGAGTTTATTGACGTGAGAAAGTAATATTTACTGGCAAATCGAAATAAAAGAATGAGTTGGCTCGAGGTGATGATTTATTATGTTGTCCTCAGTTCGCGAACGAAATTATGATGCGAGTGACAGAATTTCATGAAGATGATTTTAGTGCGAGCAAAGAATATCTAAAATCCGTAAAAAGTGATTATAGTTTTTCTACGGGTAGAAAAGCGTAGATTTTTTTTCATTTGGTAACCGAATTTTATTGATTTATAATTTTATTTGAGTGTTTGGTATTTTTAGAAATCGAACGATTGTAAACACAACCTACACGTGCAGTCACGCATGAAAATCTGCGCGCGCAGGTCCGCCATCTTGGTATTATCATGGCGACAATTTGAAAAGTTCGAAAATGGTATTAATATTAATTTTTTTAATTATTGTGTTTATTTGTTAGAAGTAGAGGCAAATATACTGTAGTTATTATTTTTAAATGTAATAGTAGTACCTAATTTATATTGTATTTATGTACTTTAGTTTTTTAATCAGTAAAAAATGATTTGTACAAATCATTTTTAATTTTAGTTTCTGTATTTGAATTTAAAAGTTTTGCATTTCAGTCGTACCAATATTTTACTGCTATAAAGTACAAAAATTATAAAATTATCAATTTCAAATTTAAGCAAAATTAACACCATTTATAAAAATAAATTCTTCAAATGTTAAAGTTTTTTATGTATTTAAAATTGTCAAAAAAATGTTTATTTATTGTATGTGTTCGAAAAGGTCAAAAATGAAAATTGAAGTGATATTTAATATTCTTCATATAGAAGATTATTTCAATAAATTTGTAAAAGTCTTGCGAAAGATCTGTCATATTATTAATTATTAATTATAAATTATTAATAAGATTTTCTGATTATTATTTTAATGGAAGAAACTAAAAACTAATTTATTGACAATAAATTCCCGGTTTGCTTACACTGAAGATTCAAATAGGTCTTAAAATCGATTCTAATTTAAGTTTCAACTCTTTTATATCCGCGGCATTCTGAAGTTTATTGGTTAATAAAAACTTTAATCAAAGTTTAGAAGTTTTACTCTGACAAAATCAACTGTTGATTTTAAATTAACCATAATATCGGAAAGTATAAGGAAAAGTCCATTAGATTGACTTCTTTAGTACGTAACTTTTTTATTTGCATGCATACGCAGTTTCTAATGTTCTATAAAATAGAGGCATCATTTTATAAACTTTCTAGAACGCGTTTAAAATACATAACTTTTTGTAAATACCATGTTTTTTAATTAGATCTGTATTTAAAAATTTTATAAGTTCGATATTAATTTATATTTCCCTTAAATGTTATTGTGTGAAAATGTATATTTGTTTTTCGCATTAAAATTTTACTTTATGCACTTTAATTATGTAATTAAGGAACGATCATAATAAATTAAATTTAATAAATTAAAATTAAGAATGCAGTGATGAATATTTATCAGAAAGAAAAAAACATTTCTCTAGTGTTAAGAAAATTTACATAGAGTGAATCTTTTATTTGCACTGTGTATCTGTAGGAAATGCATGTTCAGCAAAGATTGTAAAAAGATTAAACGCAGCATGTGATGTATTTCAAACACAATTCAAAATAAATCAAGAGAAAAATATGTATCTTCCATGTAAATTGATTAAACCTTTTCTCGGTGTGTTTGATTATTTCTGGTATAAATAAAATGTTATTGTAGGAATATATACATATAATAAATAATGGAAAGTTTTATTTCAAGCGTCAAAAACATGTCTTTGCATATATTACCAATCTTTGATATTACAAACGTATGATTTTATACAAATTGAATAAAACATAATAAATTTTAAGAATAAAGTGTTTTCGAATATCGGAATTGTTTCATTTGCATTAACCCTCCAATCGAAAAAATAAGTAATAATTCAGGGACAATATTTTTTTGTCAAAAAACCAAAATCTCGCAATTTTATGTTCCTGAATAAAAATAATATTCCCGAAAATAAAAATTCCCACAAATAAAAAAAAATCCCTAGCGAAAGCTTCGGATTAAGATTCATACCGAATCAATCCAAAAATTTTGGAATCATTCCGGAATTTGCATACGAACCAAACCCTTACTAATGAATTAGTTGTTTTTTACTATGAATTAGTAGTTTTTAATTAAATGATAGTAAAAATACTTACTAAAGTGAATTAGTAAACGAATCGGCACTAATCATTAGTAATTTCTTATTAATTCAGATTGAGAGACTATAGTAACAGATTTAATGTATTAAAATAGCAGAAATAGCCAACAGATCTGAATCTGTAACTAACAAATTTATTTTTCTGTGTGATAGAGTAACAAATAAGATTGCATATCTGTTTTTAGGATACTATAAGTGAGATATCCTTGAAGAATCTTTCTCCTCTCAAGGCAAATCCTCCCGCCTGAGAAAAGTGGTAAAAGCCCGTGTTGGGTGCGCCATATCTAAAAAAATAAATCGGCAAATATGAAGCACGCACAATTACCGCGTGTAGTGTCGAGGAACCCCTTTTATATTAATAGTCGACTGACTGTGACGTGACGATGATGATCGAGGGCCTCGAGGAAAGAGGGAGAGACAGAGAAAGAGTGAGCGGCAAAGTGTGACAACAAGAGTCGTTGTTCGATCGGTGGATCCAAAGGGGCCGAAGGGGGGCTTCAAAATGATAGATAGGAGGACGGGATAGGATACCGCGGCCCCCTGCACGTTGTGTTTCAGTTTCAGCTCGCGATGGAAGCTACTTACTCCGCCTAGAGTAGTAGTACATATTTCGATTCAGGGATAGACAAAGAGACTCAAACCTAGAAAGAGAACAAGAACATTAAACAGAAAAAAAAAAGCAGAGCGAGAGAGGAAGAAAAGAGTGTAATAAATATCAAGGGAGACCTGGGAGACTCGTAAAGAGGAAGTAGAAACTAGAAGATCGAGGAATAAACACTAAAGAGGATAATCAGGGATAAATAATAATAAAGGATAAATGAAAAAAGTGAGGGAGGAATAAAATGATGATAGGGAAAGAAGAAAAGAAGTTGAGGGAATTATAAACAAGGACTGATAGGGAAAATAGAGGAATATAGAGGAAGAAGAAAGGAAAGATAAAGAAAGGAAAGAAAGGAAAGAACAGAAAGAAAGGAAAAAAAGGAAGAAAGGAAAAAGGAGAAAATTTAATGAAAATCTGTTATTTTATACACAGGATCGTTTTAGAGAGGAATCATCAAATTTGGCGAAATTAGCAAAGTTTCCTAGTTGCTGGAAAAGTGGGGGAAGATGTGTAAGAGAGAAAAGTTAGAATAAGGAGGGAAATCGATTGAACTTCCGACCGAGATTGTGCGCTTTTCCGACGATGAATTCCTCTTCCAGCACTTGAAGAATCACTTGGCTCAGACGCACGAGAAGAAGTACGGACGGCCCCGGCCGTGGTAGCAGAAGCGAAGGAGACCGGATGTAGGTTGGTGCAGTGATTCGACTGATTCGTTCAAGAGTGCCCGTGGCTTCCAGCGAACTTCCGAGTGCCGTGATCGTTGTAGGCTTGTAACTCCCGCGTGTACTGCAAGCCTCCTTTTTCCTCATCCAATCGTGTTTTTCCTCTTTTTCTTCTCTATTTTACTCATTTTCTGTGTAACCAAGTTCCGGAAAAGTTGCTTCCTTAGGAGAAGAGAGTTTTTAAAAATGAATTGTCGTCTTCCGGAATTAGGGGTTACAACGTGGAAGAGAGGATAACTTTTCAGGGTGAGCTGAGATCGATAGAAATTAATTTTTTTTTATAATGCAAATTCAGATCCCGGATAAAACGTTTTTTTCATTTTGAAATATCAGAAGTAGTAAACTTCGGAATTTACTGGCTATTTCGCTTCAGGTGCCGGTTATTACCACTAGACGATAAAAAAGCATCAATTTAATTCAATTTTAAAAAAATTGAATATTAGTTTTAGTAAGAAAAACTATTGTACAAAAATCAGAAGCCTAACTTTATTTTATACATCTTGTATAAAAAAGAAGTCTATAATTTTTTGTTGAAGATTATTAATTTTAAATTCTGAATCATATTTTGAATATAAATCTTTTTATAGATTTTTCTATAGATTGCATTAAATTGTAAAATTAGGAAAATTAAGTTTGATATTAATTTCTGAGTTACTGTACTTTACTTTTATATTAAAAGTTACATAAAAAATATTTTCCTGTCTTTGTGTTCATAACTGAAAATTATTATTTACCGGAGTTCTTCCTCTCAACTGATTAAGAATAATGGTCAGCTTTTTGACAAAATCCTTATTGTAGATTATATAATTGACGAAATTCATTCGACTTGGGGTCATTAGCCAGGAAATCGACAATTGTTTCTTTTATTAGTTTTATTTGTACAGCAATAGATAAGAAGAGATATTTTGCCAAAAGAATGTAATATAAGACATTCAAGATAATTTTTGAAAATTATTTTCAAAATTTTGCGAACATTCTCGTGGATGGAGTAGATTCCTTTTAACCGGAACTGAAACCTCTTGAACTAAATAGAATTTCCTCTCATCAGTGCAGTATTAAAAATAACCTCTTCCTTTTACTTCTGGAGGGTTCTTAAATTAGTTTTTTAAACAAATAAGGGAAAAATGGACAATATGACAAAAAGTGACACGAAAAGAATTGTTACGGATGGCGTAAACAAGATGAGCTTCGAGGGCGAAGGCGAAGGCGTGCGAAATGAGATGACATTGTTTGCACTGTGACGTCACTAGTAATTGTAACTGACAATGAGAGACACACGCAGTACATGCGTACTCACCTATCCACATTTCACGCGATAGGAGTTTAGGATTACTTTAGTGTAAAGGATCAGGAATCCAATCTTAATGAAATTCCCCTTTATTTTGAAATAATTAAATTAATTTTGAGACGTTCATAATGGTGGAAATTAATTTTGCCTGTCTTTTTTTACACCTTTCAAATTAAATTGTTACACCGTGTCAAATTAAATGCGAATAAAATTTTCAGGACATTACGATTATTTCATATATACTACGTAGGCGAATTTTTTTTAATTATAATAATAGATTCGAGGTAAATTTCCAATAAACCATTAAAAAGGAAACGAGATCTATTCTATCCCCCGGCGTTGGTGTATCAATTAATTAATTAATTTAATTTTTCCGATATTCGCCACTCAACTGCGAACCCGTCGAAACAAAGTTAGAATTCATTACTGATGCATTAATGATTTATTGCCCTCGAGATTTATTGGAATATTTATTAATTATGAAGTCAGGTGCACTGATCATTTGTAATTTATTCGTGAATCGCATTATGGAATCAAATATTCTTATGCAAATTGACATGCAAATTAATATCGAGTAAACTTAATAATTATTTTCATGTTTTGCATTGTGAAAAAACGAAACGAAAATGAAACCTTGACATTTATTATGCTTGGATGAAATATTTCGAATAGAGAATATAACGTGCTGGAAATTTATTAAAGATTTTTCAGCTTCACTGAAATTACAAGATTTTGTAAAATTGTTTCTTGTCACGCGATTCTTCCAACACAAAATGTACTGTTAAGAGAGAAATATACGTTTATGTTTCTCCATTTATATCTAACAATATTTGAGTAATATATTTCCGCAATTGTTAGAAATATTCTCTTACACGATTATTTTAATCTTGTGGCAATATTAAGAGTCGATTTTTAATCAAAGTTGTAATTGTTTTAAAAATAGAATAAGATTTTAAGAATTATATAAATTTGTAGACTTGAAATGTTCATACTAATGTAATTGGAATTTACGTTAAGAATGTTTGATAAAAATAAGTATTGATTGGTATCACTAAATACGAAGAAACTTAATCAATGGTCCAACGCAGAACCTGATAAGATCATAAAAGTTTAATTGTTGAAATGAATGGAATTTTGTATTCAATGTGATTTCATCGAATCGTGTTTTAAGTCTTTAGAAATTTTTTCGAATTATTTTCACTTTAGATCCCAATTGCCGCAAATTTCCAACGATAATAAAGAGCGCGAAACTTCAAACATTGGTAAATTGTATATTAATTTAAAAAATGAAAGCTGCTTTTATTTTAAACTTTGGAATAAATCTCTAAACTATTTAATATGAATCTTTTTTATCATAACTAAAGAATTTGTTTGCTTAGACTGACAATCAAATTCTTGACTTTGAAGTCAACAAAATTCTTCGATTAATATAAAATCTACATAATTATAGAACTAGACAAGTGCTCTCGTGCTTTGTGTACCTTGTGAACATTTAAAATTCTTGTCTACTATCATAACAACACGTGCTTAAACGATTTGCATTCATCACGCAAAATGTTCAAACTTTTTTTTCTGTAAACTGCGCAACTGATATGAGTATTTTTTTTCTGCATTATTTACTTATTTTATTGAATAAATAACTCTTTCTATTCTGAATAAAATGAAATCCTATTTTAGAAAAGTGGTGTATCAAAATATCTCGAAAATCTCGCATACGCTGTTGTTGCAAACTTGATTAGCTTTTGAATGACTTAAAGTTGTAAAAGAAGAAAAACAAAATAATCGCGCATGTGTTTCATTGCTCGTCCCCTAAAATTTCACAAAAAGCCTGAGAAATCCCTAAAAATTTGATAAAATATCTTACAATTCCTACAAATCTCTTGAAATCTCTTAAAATTCCACAAAAATGTTCAAAATCATAAATCTCTTGAAATCTACGTTAAAATTCATGAAAATCTCTAAAAATTCCTGGAAACCTCTTGAAATTCTTTATCATTTAAAATAGAAATATTTTCTATTTTAAATATTTTCAAAATTCTAAAAAAATCTTTTGAATGTCTTCAAAATCACTTAAAAACCGTTAAATTCCCTTTATATTCTTTAAAATCCAAAAAATCTTTTGTATTTCGTAAAAATCACTTGAAAATCATCAAAATCTCTTAGAATTCTTAGAAATATTTTTAAAATCCTAAAAAATGTTTTAAATGCCGTAAAAATCACTTAAAAATCGCCAAATTCCCTTTAAATTCCCTTTAAATTCCTGAAAATCTCTAAAAAAATCTTTTAAATCTCTTAAAATTGCATGAATTCCTTTAAAATTTCACGAAATATCCTGAAATCCCTTAAAATTCTACGAAACCTTTTTAAAATCCTAAAAAATCTTTTGAATTTCGTAAAAATCACTTAAAAATCGTCAAATTCTCTTTAAATTCCTAGAAACCTCTTGAAATTCCTCTCTAAAAAATGTCTCGAATATCTCATATATAATATATATTATAGTCAATCTGATTGGCTTTGAAATGACTTAAAGTTGTAAGAAGAAAAATAAAATAATAATAATAATAATAAATAATAATAATAATAATGGTTTGCTATAGTTGGATACAATAATTTTCAGTCACACAAGAAACAAGAAAAAGCCTCCAGAACCCCGAAAAAAGTAGAGGTCTTTTTAAAATTGTCATTAAAAAAGAATTATTGTCCTTTTACAGAAGGAGGAGCAGCCGATCAAGAACGGCGCAAATCAGGAAAATGCTGGAGGCAAGCAGAAGAGAGGAAGTCTTCTCAGGAAACGGCTGACTCTCAATATCATTGGCACAGTTGGGAACATGTGAACGTATGCATATACAAGCTTCAAACTCGCGACATCTCCCAATCATCTTGAATCTTCAAAATTCACCATAAATCCCACTGCGATTCACCTCAGAATCTGATCGGATTTCTGATCTAAATTCTGATCGGAAGCAACGGAAAAAGCAGTGGTTTGGTTTCAATTCAAATAAAGCAAATAATCATCAGTGATTCCGGAAAGTGTCAGCGACTCTTCTTGTGGTGATCATGCCAGCCTCACTATCGCTAATGTGATTGCAAGTGACGCAAACGTGAGGTGAGGTGAGGTGAGGGTGTTCGCGATGAAATGTGAAACGCGAGGTGATGCAGAGGACATTAATTTCACCGGTGCCTCGTGGAAATGCACAATTGATCTAGTATTAAGAATTACAATAGTGATAAAATTCAGACTCTCTTTATTCAAAAAGATCCTCAATGCTGAGAGTATTGATGACACCGGACCTATTTTTCACAAGAGGAATACAATTTCTCTCCATTCATAGAATTGTAGTTAATCGTCCTAAAATTATTATTTGTGAAGTTATTAAATATTCACAGTGGAGTAATTTCCGGTGAATTAATTCGCGTCGAATGAGTTAATTTTAAATTAGTCGAGTTTTTTAAATTAGTAGAGTTGAGTTTAAATAAATGAATGTTGAGTCAATTGATAGTGGAGTAATTAGTAGTGATTTAATTGAAAGTGAAGTGCTGCTTCCGGTGCTGGTCATAGGAAGTGCTAGGGTGGGAAGGACAAAGTGTCCTCGAGAATGAGTGGCGGACATGCCGAGTGATTCGAGAAGGATCACGCTTAATTTTCAAGGATCTTCATCCACCTTGAATAATTTCGTAAGTCAGAGACAGCGAGTCTTTTTGAGGAAAGATGAGCTCCATAGACTTCGATGAGGTGCTGCTACATGTGGGAGAGAAAGGCCGATATCAGAATATTATGTATTATCTGCTCTGCATACCTGCCACCCTGCCAGCAGCTTTTCTGGCATTCTCACAAGTAAGATTCAATTTATTTATTTATTTTTCATTTATTTATTTTATTTATTCAATTTTATTTATTTCTTTCTTCTTTCCATGCAGAAATTTCGATCTTTAGTGAGATCGAATTGTATCCTGATTAGGATATTTTAATTCTAGTTTTTAAATCTCCACCATCTATTTTATTAGTTTTTAGATTATCATCTCTTCTATTGTTTATTACAAGATTGAAAGGCGAAGATTGTGTTTAAAGTTTCATATCAGTCTCCTTGCATTTAATTTATTCCGTTAGTCGATATCCTGTCGATTTGGCATTTTAATTGGTCCAGGAAATTAACTCATTAAGACTGACCTCATTTATTTTGTAAAGATCTGTTGGATCTTGAAGGTCTTGAACTTAAACAGTTGTAGAAAATCTGTTTGCTACGCTTTTAATTTCAAGTACAGTTTCAAACAATTCAAATAGAATTTTCAACTCGGAAGATATTAACTGGAATCTTGTGTCCTCTGTATATCCTCTCTAAAGCAATCTTTTTATCTTTTATTTACTGAAAATAAGACTATATATTTCACTTTATTTCACTTTAATTAAAAGCCCGCTTTTATTTAAGCTTTACCTTCATTCCTTAATCGCATATTTACTTCTACAAAAAAGTAAAAAGCTTTTACGCATTCAAGACAATAGCTATTTTATTTTTATGTTCAAGAATCAAATTATTAAGTTTTTTATAAGCTTGATACAATATTTACATGTAGATTTTTATAAATATCATCATAATTCATAAAACTTTGTTTTTTATATGTGATCTTATTTTCTTTTATACCCTCATACTTCATTCAAAAGATTGGTAAGTGCATACATAATCAATATCACTTCAATTTCTATACTTTTATTCTACCATTCAAATATCTAATAAGTATTATTCCGTTGCACATAAGAGTATAAAGGAAGTTTTTTTTCACATGCATATATACATTGCATGATTTATATAAATGACCCTATCCTATATTTAATGGGCGCCTCTCATATTATCAGACTAATTCATGTCATCTTATTCCACGAAATCTTTATCACACTTAAATTTTTCTACTAAATAGTTAACAATATATCTTTCGATGTATTTTTGTGCATATTAATGTTTCTTAAACATTAAAATCTAATTATTATCGTTATTGCTTTATATGAACATTTTGAAAACTCAATTACCTTCTCATCAAATAAATTAACCCAAAAAAGTAAGATACAAATGAAAATAAAAGGTTTCCTCGATTTATTCAAAAAATTATTTATAGCCACCAAATTAGTTCTTCCAACTCTTTCTAATATATCGGTTTATGCCTGGAGCTCTACTTTATTCTCCCCCATCAATCTTATTTATTATCTTAAGAAAGATCTGGCGAGACATCTTCCGAGTGTTACTAAATTGAACTTGGGAATCACTTTTCTGATGAATATTATTAGAAAAAAAATTAACAAGATGGTTCTTTTATATTGACTTAAATTACAATATAATCGATCAAGTGAACATTATATACTTCTCGAGTCTTGGCTCGTTTTAGAAGATTCTTTCCTAGTGAGGTTGGGTCTGTTTTCGAACATTTGGAATGCAAATCTTCCCATCTTCCCCAATCATCTCTTCCCTGTATTACTGCTCATAAAATTTAGATGTGAGATGCTTTCAGTTTCATCGAATAGAAACTGGGTTGCCCCTTGACCTATAAAAGATAGAAAGGACAATGAATCGCATAAATATCGTTTTATTCAATCCTTCATCAAAAATCCAAATAACTTTATGTTATTTGCAACGTTTGCTTCCCCTTTGCAACGTTTATAAACGAAAAGGTCTAATATCTTGTTTTCAATTATGATTATTCCTTTTGAAATTTATGACTGATTAATGCTTCTTTTTTAATATAAGATAATGATTGATTTTTTTTTGTAGGTGTTTGTCAGCGCTTCGCCGGATCACTGGTGCAAAGTGCCAGAACTGGAGAATTTAGCAAACTTAATGAGCCTGGAAGAACGCAAGGCTCTTTCACTGCCTTATAGAGTTAAGTCAGATGGCAGAAGGGAGTATGATAGGTGTACCATGTTCGATGTAAATTACACTGCAATCGTCGATTCGTGGCTAAATAGTTCCTTATCCAATGACTCGGAGCTTGAAGGTGAAAGTTTAATGTCATCATCGTCTATCATCTCCTCCAACTTGATTTATCCACCCAGTAGTCTTCCACCTCCACCAGTCAGCAACTCCACCTGGCCAATCACCAAATGTCGTTATGGTTGGAACTATGACACCAAAGATTACGACAGCACTCTCGTCACCGAGGTAACATCATCTTTCTCTTTTACTCGCACTCTTATCAATGCATCTTTTATTAATCGAGCCAATCTCCATTTTTCCTTACGAATTATTATCCTTACGAACAGAGCTGGGTAAAATGGTTCTCAAAATGTATTTAAAATGTAAAATGCAAAATAGGTTTACAAAATCCATTTAAAAATGCAAAATGGATTTTTATTATTTTTAATAATATTTAATTTCATTTCCAAAATCAATTATAAACTATAATTACGTAAAATTTCTTAAAGAATAATTATTATTCTTGACGCAATAAGGAATACATGTCTTCGACTTTACACGAATTTTCTGAGTTCTAAATATCACATTTTGATTTCTCTTACGCAATTAACTTTTTTGCGTTGCTTTCTCATAATTTTATTGTAAATTACTATTAAACGAATTTTTGTTATACATTTGAGTGACTTTTATTAAAAAATAATTATTTTTGATTGCAATCAACCCAAAAACTTCAAAACTTACTTATCAACGTAAAACAGACAAAAGCAAACTTTATAAGTCGAAAACGAATATTTTGGTTCTTTTCTATGTACAGAATCATCAAAAAATGTTTTTTTTTCTTGATCTGTGATTATCTAACTTATCCAGGGAAGAACCCAAAAAAATGGAAAATGGTATTTTAAGTGGAAAATAGGTTGAAAATCTATTTAAGATGGGAAATGCAAAATGGGTTTCTTCTTTCTATTTAAAATACAAAATAGAAAATGGCATTTTGCATTTCAAATAGTTACCCAGCTCTGCTTACGAAATATTATCTTGAAATTGCATCGCTTTTAACATTAAAACCTAAAAATATCAAATTAATATTAAAATGCACCGAATGGATGATGTTAATGTTTACACATGTTTAATGAAAAAGCATAGTTATCTAACGCATAAATGCCTTTACCTGAAAAATCAGACGAAACTTGTCATTTTTCAGTTATTCGATCAGGTGTGCGAGAGCACGATTGAATTCATTATGACGTAGGTACATCACGTACACAGATAATTCGTAGCCTCGTTAAACTTCCTTTACCCACAAGACAAATAGAAAATTATCTTTGACGTACTGCTGTGCTGAAAATAATTCCCAGACGTACTTTATACGATAACTAGATATCAAATATACATTTTATGAATAAAGAGTAAGATTATTCTTTTCTTCGAAATCAATCTTCTAGTTTTGAATATTAATACAAATCAAAATAAATGATAAAAATAAATAAATCTCCTTAATGTTTATATAATTACATAATCTTTATTGGGTAAATTGCTCTGATATGAGGCAGATGGAAAAGTAAATTGAAATACTTCCGCTTGAAGCAAAATGTTTGCGGCCTTCGAACTTAAGTAGTTACGGCCAGTCAAGTGGGACACACTCTTGAGAACTCGGTTGCGAATCTTCCTCCAGTGAAATGGAACCTTTATGGTCAGACGAAAGCCTGACAAGATTTTATGAGTTATTATTATTATTTATTATTTATTTATTATTTATTTTATTATCTATTGAGACTTATTTATTGTTTATCTGCATCATTTTTTCTATCTTAAATAAAATTAATAAAATCAATCATTTTTAACTTTAAGTAAAGATGGAAAGAAAAAAATTGGCAGTAGTAATTCTCTTTTATAATATTAGGATATTAACATTAACAAAAAAAAAGGTTGGTGTTAAGCTTAAAAAATATATTAGGTTGAAGTTTCAGACGTTCAGTCTGACGACTTTTTATTTGTACATTTATTGGAATGAAAATATAAGAAAGAACGTTTCCAAAACACAGGATTTTTATTTATTTACTGGCAGAAATTTATATCCAGCGTTGTCCAGAATTTTGAGAGATTTCATAGAATTTTCAAGAATTTTAAAGAGACCTAAGGGATTTCAAGGCAATTTTAGGGAATTTCAATTTTAATTTCCTAAAATTACTTAAAATATCCTAAGGTCTCCATGAAATCCCCTAAATGTCTTGAAATCTCTTTAAAATTCTTAAAATCCCCTAAATTCATTTTAAATCCATTGAAAATCCTTAAAATCACTTAAAATGTATTTAAACATCTTGAAATCATTTCAAATTATTCTAAATGGATTGAAATCGTTTAAAATATTTCGAAATCCTTTAGAATTTTGTTTACAAAAATATTTCCCATTAAATTTCTCAAAAATATTTGCTTTCTGTTGAAGTAAACAAATTATTACATAAAACAATTTTTTTTAGCGAGAATTTTTGACGAAAAAAAAAATTCGTCTAATTCTTCACCTCCGGGTAAAATTTATCTTGCAGATTAACCCTATATTTAACCATTTCTGATTGATGGATTCAGGGTTTATCTGCAAGATAAATTTTATCCGAAGGTGAAGAAATCGGCCATAAGTAGATATCTAAAACTTCAGCCCAATAAAAAATGTTCAGAGGAATCTAAAATATGTTTTTTTTTTTTTTTTTAAGGAAGCTGTAGTGTGAATATTATGTAGAGAGATGGAAGCTGAATGCAGAATGAGTGAGTTATGGACTTGTGGGGTGAGTGATCGAAAAATGGATTTCCACAGGTGAAAAAGGTGGAAGAGCGAACGAGTGAGTGGCCGATAGGTTGCAGCTCTGGTGGCGTCAGCAATTGACGACCAATTTACCTACCCCCGCATCCGGTCATGTGATATACGCCATCAAACGCTCGGGCAAGCCTATAGCTTCTATACCTATACAAAGGGTACATGTCCCATACATGTACACGATCCGGATTCGCTCTGACGTAAAGCCGCCCTCCTATTGTGCCCTTCCGCTTTTCTCTTACAGTTTCTCCCCTTTTTTAGTTCACTTTTCGATTTCCAATGCAATCTCGATAAATCGATGGGAAATATGATTTCTCTGCCCTCTTCATTTGAATCTGACGAATGTCACTGAAAGCCAGTGAGCATTCACTGGCGAATTCTGTTTATTAAATAACTGCAAATTTCAAGGAAGATGTATATGATATAAATATAGATTTGTGACGTTGACGCACGGAAAAGACAATGACCTGTTCCGGGGGTTCGATGGAGGGGGCGTGATTAAGGCACAACTCTTAAATCGAGCCCAATAAATCATCGGATCGGAAGCAAAAGTCAGTGCGTCGCCCACACGTCATCGTGGCTCAAACCATACGTGAGCCAGAAAGCACTATGGTTCGTGACGTGGTCACACACTTATACTAAGCACACATTGCCATTATTGAATATGCACGGGCATTATCTACTTATCTAACGATATACGTATACGTTTATCTGCCAACTTAATACAAGTACCCAGAACTACGGTCATTAAGTTAATACCGCACGAGTCCTTAGAACAATCCTCTCTTTATTAAAGACTTGCTTGCTCCAACTTATTATTCTCCTCTTCTTTAGGCAAGTGTTTGCAATTTATTTCTGATGATACGTCCACTTGTCTCGAAGTTCGTATGTCATTGGGGTATTTGGTTGAAGTTTTAGACTTCTAGTCATCTGATGATTTTTTTTTCAGATTTATTGGAATGAAAATGTCAACAAAAAAAATTGAGGGGTTACATGCAATAACCGGTTATAGAATTTTAGGGCTCGGTTTAGTTGACCCCTGAGAGCCTTTAAAATTTTTTTTCGAATTTCGATTTTTAAAACACATACTTAAATCGGAAATTTTCTTGCGTATCTTTATTTCTTCATTATAAAAAAAATTTGTTTAAAGCTCTCAGGGGCCAACTAAATCGAGTGCTAAAATTCTATAACCGGTTATTGCATGTAACCCTTCAATTTTCCAAAGTTTCTAAAATTTTAATTTGTATTTATTTACTGGGAGAAATTTATCTGGTGTTGCCGGTGATTTTAAGAGATTTCATAGAATTTTAAGGAATTTCGAGAGATTTCATTGGATTAAAAGAATTGTAAAAAGATTTTAAGAGATTTATAATTGTTAGGTAAATTTATAAATTTTAAAGAATTTCAAGGGATAAGATTGATTCCTCTGGTGATGTATGACTGATAACGAGTCAATCAAATTTTTATTATAGATTAGATCCTCTTCCACTGATTTTGTTATATCACTTCATATATTGTTATTTCCTTGTAATGAAAAAGAGAGGACAGGAGTAGATTCAGTGAACCGCAAGAATCGATGAATCAGCAGATTCTCCCCTTGGATTATTAAATTACTGCCGCACTCGTCCTCGCGAATTTCGATAACCTTCGACCAATCAGCTCATGCGTGTGACTACATCACTCTAGCGTGAAAAAGTTTCATTCAAAGCATAATATACACTATTTTCTTATCCCATAATATCATTCGCAACTTTTTTGTACCCCAATTTCAATGATCCGTTTAAAAAGTGAAAGTTCAGTTATAGGTCATTAATTTAGTGCTAATTTCACGGCATGAAATTTTTTATCTCTCCCATTCCAAGGCTCAGACATAAAAAATTAACAGAGCCTAAAAAAGTTTTCAAATATTGATAGTGTTGCCTTCCATGTATTGCAATTGACTGATAATTTCGCTAAAAAATATCATTAATGCAATTTAGTATTCCTAATGTAAGAATAGCTTAAGAATCCAAACATTTTTAACGGTAAATGACAAGAAAAAGTAAAATATCAAAGACCTTGTTTGAAATCTCGACCTATGTCTTATAAAATAAATAAATCTTATAAAATAAAGAAAAGGGATGCAAACACTTATAATCTAAGATTTTGCTGAAATGGATAAAGGGAAATGATCATGTTCATGATTGCAAAATAAAAGAGATTGGCTAAACAGTCAGAAGGACGGTGAGGTGGAGCAAAGGGTGATGGTGAGGAGTCAGGAAGGGAAAAGGGGGCACGTTCCTCCTGTCAACCGAGGGTGATGGACACCTCTTTCTGTGGGAGCCACCTACACAATCACACTTGTTATAGCACTGTAAAGTTCTCACACACGTAGGAAGTTTCACACAGATGATACATGGTATAGGATCGTATACAGGAACGATCTCCTACGTGAGGGAATGAAACAAATATCCCTGATATACATACTATATACATATCACATACTAAATACTACATACTACACAATACAGAGGCATGTGTAACAAACGCGTGACGTGTCATGCAACACGTGTGATGACCACCACATTTTCTGTCATTCAATATGTCTTTTCGATTATATAGTGCAGTTACGTTCGTAAAGCATGTTTAGTTCCGTACTTTATTTTTAGAAGTGCGCAACATTTTCTTCAACTCAAACAATGTATGAAATGATTGTAAAGATTATAAGAATAGCTAATGAAATATAGAATCTGTGTTAAGTGCATTCACTTTTATGAGACTATTAACATTAATAGTTATTTCTAATTGACTCTATAAACACACATATTTGATTTACCAACACTATTTATAATTGCGAGATAAAGAAAGATGTTTTTCTTGATGCTGACACATATTATCATTACTTCATATTTTACATAAAGTACTGATACTGAAAAGATCTTTTAAAGGGCTGATAAGACCTTTTAAATGTTGAGACCAGATGTTATCTTCGTATCTGGCGTTAATTAATTTTAGAAGCTTTATCGTTGCTATCCTATCAGTTCTAAAGCTCCATGAATCACGAAAAGTGCAAGCACTGATAATTTATGATTGAGCAGTGTTAATATTTTTTTCCGCTTCCGGAAACTTGCAATAATAGATTTAATCTGTTTGTTCTATAATTATAGGAAGCTAAAGCTTTTGAAAGCTTTAGCTGAAGCTAAATCTAAAGCTAATTTTTGAAACTTAAAAGAAATGAAGAGTAATTGAAGTAATTGAAGATTGATTTAGAAGAGAAAATAATGGTTTGTCATTTTAATTGCACGTTGCATCCACATAGCTAGACCTCGTATGCGACAACAGCTGGTGGCCTTCCACGTCGACGACCTTTTTCTACGTGGGAAGTCTATTTGGAAATGTTGTCTTCGGCTGGATCGCAGACAAATGGGGCAGAAGAACTGCCTTTTTCGCCATACTTTTCTTAGAGGTCATCTTCTCCATAGCCACGAGTTTCAGTCCTAACTATGTCATCTACACAGCCCTTAGAACCGTTAATGGTCTCTTCTTTCCAGCCATTTATCAAATTCCCTTCATCCTCGGTAAATATATTCAATAATAAATAATAAATATAAATATATTCAATAAAAAAAAGAAAGCCTGAAATATAAATCACGAAGACAACTTCTCATGTTAGTCGTTAAAAACTTCAATGATCAGAAAATTTATTTACTTCGAGTCTATGTATGATTTATGATTATGAGTCTTCTGATTTATGAAGGACTTGAGATTTCAAGTGTGGTTTATTCACTTAAGAAAAAAAAAATATAATTAAAATCGAAGTAATGATATTTGAATATTAAGATTTATTTATTATTAAGATTTATTGATTCTTAAAATTGTGTTTTTAAGCTTCGCAGCCTCTAATGTAGAGTTGATCTATAAAACACTGATAAAAAAATATGAGTCACTGATTTTGTCATTTGATTAATTTATTTCCAGCCCTCGAATTAATGGGTCCGAGGTACAGAACCTTCGCCGGCATGGTCATTTGCATGTTCTTCGCATCGGCGATGTCGCTCCTCGCGTTGTTGGTAAGTGTCGGAATTCTGAAATTTATGGTCCATTCTTCAATAAACAAGATAGTTATCTTAAAATCACGATGTAAATCAATTACAGTCAATACTGCATTCGCGAAGAGAAAAATAAAAATCGAATTAATTAACATATAACTGCGATGCATTTTAGAAAGGCTCTTCAATATTTTTACTAAAGGACAATTCATCTACAGTATTTTCAGTTATATATAATTATAATGTACAGTTATATATCCATTTTTTAGGGGTACCTTTTGAGGCATTGGTACACATTGTCATTAGCTACGTCAGTTCCATTTATTCTACTATTTAGCTACTACTGGATAATTCCAGAGTCTCCAAGGTGGCTTCTCAGTAAAAACAGAATTGATGAGGCGGAAGTGATTGTGCAGCACATGGCCAAAGTAAACGGAAGAACAGTGCCCACGAACTTTCTTAGGAAAATGGAGGTAATAACTAATAATCGATAAATTTAGTAAATTGGTTCGACAAATTTTGAATACCGATTCTAGAAACAAATGATTTCATTTTACAATGAATTGTTATAAAATAGAAATATCATTGCAGATGGACATCTTAAAGCGGCAAGGAATTTCCTGCAATGGAAAAAATTTGGGTGATATGTCAGAAATGGAGACTGAAGACAGGCCGCCGCCTCCATCTGCGACTCCAATGGATTTAATAACGAATCCTAATATCAGAAAAAAATTTTTTATTTTAGCATTCGACTGGGTTGCGAATGCCGTTGTTTATAATGGTCTCTCCTACAACACGACGAATTTAGGGGTTTCCGACTACTTAGCTTTTTTTATCGGTACGTATTTTAGAAAAAAAATAGGATTATGTGCAATTATATGATTAACTGCACTTAGTTTTGAAATCATATTAAATAGAGGCGTTCATTTAAATTCTTGAGTTGGTTCATTTAAAATGAAGTGGGTAGGATAATATTGCGTGCAATTTTCAAGGTCGATTGTTCATTCAAAACGAATCGTTGCTCGCCTGCAATTTGTATATGAATGCTCAACGATGCACAATTGCTTCACATATTAGATCGCGCTGCTGCACAATAAGTTGTCACTCATCTGTTATGATAGGTACATCTCACACCAATTTGTAAAGTCCCATTGGTGCAGGTCATGACAGGACTATTTTCGAAAGTATACAATGAAGAAAGCGGTTTAAAATTAATAACTGTCTTTTCATTTAAATCGATCGAACTTTACAGCTGGTTTTTTTCTTTTAAAACATATCCATCAAGAGTGTTTTAGGAATTTTCTTTACCAAATGTTTGGGGAAATTTCGAAAAGTTTGCGACAAATTGTGCCCCAAAAATTTAACGGAAAATTCCCGAAGACATTTTTTACAGCCTCTGCATCTTTTTATAGAAAAATAAATGCAAAAACGTGAAATTAATCACGCGCAGATCGTAGTTGCTAGTTCTCGACTAAATAAGACTTTTTCAATATTATTTCATTTATGCTTTTAGGTGGAATAGTGGAGATACCATCTTATGTAATTACTTGGTACGCCATGGACAGATTAGGCCGAAGATGGGTCCTCTGCTTGACTATGCTTCTAGGAGGCGTAGCATGTGTTTCTTGCATGTTTGTCCCCGAAGGTACAGTACGTTTCTTATTTAACATTTTTAATTTATCATTTCATGTAGTATTTTCATGTAATTACTTTAAAATAAATTTGTGAATAAGAAATAAATTCATGAAATAAATTAAGGTATAAGCAGATGCTTAATACAAATCGACTACAGAAGCTGATAGAAGAAGAAACTCTGATTCAAACTTAATATCAAGTAAAACGTATAAATAAATTTGTAAACAATAATTATTTATGAATAATTGATATATTGAATCTTTTTTCATAATAGATGCTGTCTGGGTAACAGTATGCTTGGCGATGATCGGGAAGTTCGGAATAGCAGCTTCCTTTGCAGTCTTCTACGTCTTCGTTGGAGAACTGCTACCAACAGTTCTCAGGTCGCAGGCGATGGGAATTGCATCCTTCATAGCTGGCATAGGTCTCCTAACTTTTCCCTACATTGTGCACCTCGCAGTTTATTCAAGGGTACTTCCTTTGATAATCATGGGATCCTTAAGTGTGGCCGGAGCTGTGACCTCGATCTTCCTGCCAGAGACTTTAAATATACATTTGCCTCAGACTGTCGAAGAAGGCGAGCTCTTCGGCGCTGACTTCAAACTCTGGTCCTGTCCGCCAATATCTGTGTAAGTTAAATCAAATTATTGTTCTAAAATACTACTGAATACTTGATATACATGTATAATTAAATAAAATATTTTAAAACTTCAGGAGATGTCCCAGAGAAGAAAAATCAGAAATCCCTCTGAAATACTTCGTAAATGGGGGTCCAGATCGTCGATCGAAGTCGAATATTCTATCAGATTCGTCTTCGCCTTCGGAAACGGCACCGCTAGAAATAGAAAGATGTCTCCTGTCTCTAAGCGAAGACGAAACTGCGAATTTACGTTACGCCGACAGTGAAGATGTCTAGGAACTGAAAAAAGAACTCATAACAGTGGTATAGAAGTCCCTCAACCTTCTAGCTGTGAAAAATGCCAAAATCCCTTTACTGATGTCCCTGACTGTGTCAGTCCTCTGTTCTGTATCATACTCTCAGTATAGGCACGCGTTGTATTTATTTTTTCCCCATTACATTTATTATAACAGTCTAATGTCTTCGTAAAACCTGCCTCGTGTCCGAATTACTCGTGCGTTTTGCGCTGCACGCGCTTCTCATCGAGTACATACATTACACTTTACTTATAGAACTTGTAGTCATCAATTCAAGATCTTTTCATCTCAATCGACATTTTACATTCGTGCATTAATTACTATATCATCAATGTCTTGCGAAACAGTGCAGTTTAATGCAATGTTAAAAATAACAGAGAACTGCGCGAACTGCGTGCACAATTATTGCAAGCTGCCGACGCCTGATGAAGTAAAACAGCATCAAGTACACATTAAAGCACGTGGACTTAAGACTTAATACTTAAGATTAAATCCAGACTACCGTTTGCGTTTGTTATTTAATATTTATTCGTCGAACATACACTGCCCTTGTGAAGAAAACAGTCCTTGTCAGTTGAAACCTGTACGAAAAATTTGTATTTTAATTTTAAAAAATACGCATACTTTAGAAAAATACTCATACTTTATAAAAATACTTACAAGGCCATGTATAAGTCACGTGACTTAAGGGTAAGCCAAGTTCCAATCTAAAAATTCGATTTCTTCATTTTACTCAACAAATATTAAATTTGGAATTTTTTCCCTTTGTAGAATTAATCAATTTTTAACTAGAATTATGCATACAAAGCGAAAAAATATAAAATTCAAATATTTTTTAGGTAAAATGAAAATATTGAATTTTGAAGTTACATTTTGAATTCTTCGTTTTATGCAAAAAGTATCGAAACTAAATATTTTTTCGCTCTGTATGCAGTCTTGTATTTGAAAGAATATTAGCGCTACAGAGCGAAAAAATATTTATCTATAATTTTCGTTGAGTTAAATGGAGAATGGAATTTTGGGTCCAACGTCCTTAACGCTTGTAACAATTTCTTTTAGTACAGAATTTTTTCGGTTATAATAAACTTAGACGAGGGGATTTTTTAACATCTAGAATCCCCTGTAAATAACGGATGAAAAATTTTTAATGAAAAATTTTTAATGAAAAATATTTCATGTATAATTTTGATTGGGAATGACTGCTTTCTTCCAACAGGACTTACATACTCTGTCGTGGCATTTCAGTTGTTTAAGGTCCTACAGATATTATTGTAATGATCGACCATCGCGTCCTTCTGTATTTTTTGCGCAATTTGTAAATTCCAGAAGAAACATGAAGGCTTCCATGTGGTAGCATGATAAATGACATAGTACAGATAAATGTATCTCATTTGTAATAAACTCTCATCAAAAAGGACTATTTAGAGTTTTAAAGAGTGAAGAGGAAGTTTATTTTAAATTTTAATGTTTAAATGTCAGTTTATCTGAGTTTATCAATCAATCAGTTTACCCAATTAATATTATTCTTTAAGAAGGAGGAAAGCAAAAATATTTGGCTTTTTCTTATTTTAAGATGAAGAAACAAATTTTGAAAATTATCATAGTTTGAAAACGGAATAGAACTAATTTTGTTTTATTAAATCGATTTACTTTCGATTGAATTTCATAGGCATATTGTCAATTGTCATTGAGGAAGAATGACAATCTATTGTTTTTTCTAAATGACATCTTGATCTAATTTTCTAAATTTTACGTGCATCAGGAAAAATTTTTGGCTTTAAAAAATTTTTAATTTTGACTTTAAGAAGAACCTGGAGACCGGTCCAAGATGCGTGAAATTGTGCACATGCAGATTGGCCAATGTGGTAACCAGATAGGAGCCAAGGTCAGTGAAATCATTTGCTCAATTATATTTTCTGCAATATTTAATAATAATTCTACAACAGCAATTTAAACTAGACTTGAAATTAGTATCTTTCATCCTTTACAGCCTACAAAACTTTTGCTATTAACATAAATAATTTTACAAAAAAATAATCTTTTTCCGCAGTTTTGGGAAGTCATCTCCGACGAACATGGCATCGATCCAAATGGTACGTATCATGGAGACTCTGATCTACAACTGGAAAGGATCAACGTCTACTACAACGAGGCAGCAGGAAAAAAATATGTCCCCCGAGCGATCCTCGTTGACCTTGAACCTGGTACCATGGATTCCGTACGTTCTGGACCCTTTGGTCAACTTTTTCAACCGGACAATTTCGTCTTTGGACAATCTGGTGCTGGCAACAACTGGGCCAAGGGTCACTACACCGAGGGAGCAGAGTTAGTCGACTCAGTTCTTGACGTCATTCGAAAAGAAGCAGAAGGTTGCGATTGCCTCCAGGGTTTCCAAATGACCCATTCTTTAGGAGGTGGTACCGGTTCCGGAATGGGCACCCTGATCATCTACAAAATCAGAGAAGAATACCCTGACAGAATAATGTCCACCTTTTCTGTCGTCCCTTCACCCAAAGTCTCAGATACTGTTGTTGAACCCTACAATGCAACCTTATCAGTTCATCAACTCTTGGAGTATACAGATCAAGCTTACTGTATTGATAACGAAGCCCTTTATGATATTTGCTTCAGGACTTTAAAACTCTCGACTCCAACTTATGGTGGGTGTTATATCATCTTTTTAATCTTCTTTTTAATCTTCTTTTTTTAATTGTATTCTTCAACTGTATTTTCTTCAGGTGATTTGAACCATCTCGTATCTCTCACCATGTCAGGGATCACGACATGTTTGAGGTTCCCTGGTCAACTGAACGCTGACCTCAGGAAATTGGCAGTCAACATGGTTCCATTTCCCAGACTGCATTTCTTCATGCCAGGATTTGCACCATTGACAGCTCGTGGTACCCAAAAATACAAAGCATTAAGTGTTCCAGAATTGACCCATCAAATGTTCGATGCCAAAAATATGATGGCAGCTTGCGATCCAAGACATGGAAAGTTCCTTACGGTTGCCGCCATCTTTAGAGGAAGGATGTCGATGAAGGAAGTTGATGAGCAGATGCTCAATATTCAGAATAAGAACAGCTCCTACTTCGTTGAATGGATTCCAAATAATGTGAAGACTGCTGTTTGCGATATTCCACCCAGAGGACTGAAGATGTCTGCTACTTTTATTGGAAACTCCACTTCCATCCAGGAATTGTTCAAGAGAATCTCAGAACAGTTCACTGCTATGTTCAGGAGAAAAGCTTTCTTGCATTGGTACACGGGAGAAGGTATGGATGAGATGGAATTCACGGAGGCAGAATCGAATATGAATGACTTAGTTGCTGAGTACCAACAATATCAGGATGCAACTGTTGAAGACGATCTAGAAGGCGACTACGACTATTATGACGATTGAAGATCCAGGAGATTTAAAGTCAAATATTTTAAATTTACACTCTGCTTTTGTAATTCTGCTTTTTACACGTTTATTGACTGTTTTGTAAACTTTTTTGATATGTATTTTGATTTTTAAAAGTAAGATTTATTATTCAGGAAAATGGTCGTTCTTATTTTTGTCATTTGCCATTTTCAGCTTCTAAAAGAATTAAAAATTTCAAACAATAAAATAATTCTAATAAATTAGAAGTAATTAAGCAGAATAACAAGCGATCTATTAATTATAACCTGTATGGAATTCTAGGTTTTATTGATTGATACACGGAAAAAAGAAAATGGCTGAATTTACCATTTAAAATAGTTAACATGCGCTCTGAATGCAATTTTCCTGGAATTTAGTAACTTTTACTATTTCAAATTGTAACTTTTGAAATGAAAAAGCAGGGTTTGCAATTTTCTTAGCAAAAATTACAATTTTAAATAGTAAAACTTACTAAATTCTTGGAAAAATGCATTCAGAGCGCATGTTGACTATTTTAAATGGTAAATTCAGCCATTTTCTTTTTTCCGTGTATTTGATAATTTCAAAAATAGTAAAATCAAAAAGAAATATTGAAAGTCAATCCCACCACTGCCACCATTTTATTTTCTAAGCTCGAATTTATTAATTATTTAATAAAAACAAGTAATTAAATTTTTTAAAATAATTTAAATAATTCTTCAACCATTAATACAGATTTATGTTCTTTAAAAAATACGTTTAAAGCTTCTGAGCTTTATTGGTCCATTTTTCATAAAAAACAGTAAATTGTTTATGTTTAAAAACTTTTTGGGACGATTTAAACGTCACTTTTAATTGTTTGAAGAAAGTGAATTTTTCAAGAACGCATTTAATATTCTTCATTTAACATTTCTCTGCAATCTAAATTTCTAAATTACAACTTATAATATTTGGATATAAACAAGATTTAATTTTAAAATAGGACAAAGTTCTCTCTTTTTTTTATTTATATTTTACGTCTTCCATTACATGTTGCAAATATAATTTAAGTATGTTTTAGATTTCTGCAGGATAATTTTCATCTTCAACTTCATGAATAATTGCTTCTTCTTCTGCTTCTTCTTCTTCAGAAGAAGAACTTTCAACTTCAACTTCATCTGTAACCTCTTGATACTGCTGATATTCATAAATAAGATCTTGCATGTTGTTTTGTGCATCAGAAAATTCAGATTCATACATTCCCTCTCCTGTGTACCAGTGTAAGTAAGCTTTTTTTCGAAACATCGAAGTAAATGAATAATCCAGTCTCTTGAACAATTCTTGAATTGCAGTTGAATTTGATATTACAGTAGCACTTAAGTCCAAACCACGGGGCGGTACATCACACATTGCAACTTTTACGGAATTAGGAAGCCAGTCCATAAAATAAGAGCTGTTCCTTGTACGAAGTTTTAGCATTTCTTCATCCACTTCCTGAAATTGATAAAAGTTGTTAATAACCAAGAGGATGATAACTCGAATTTTAATTAAATTAAATGTTAAAATTAAAGAAAAACTTCACTTCAATTTTTCTTGTATTTAAAATTAAACAATATTCGGAACTAGACTAAAACGTCAATTAATTTTCAACCTTAGGAGACACTCTTCCTCTAAAAATGAAGCCAAGAGTCAACAATCTTCCCTTAGTAGGATCGCAAAATGCAAACATATTTTTCGGTTCGAAAATTTCATGAGTCAATTCTGCAATCGAATTTGTACTAAAAGGTGCTGAACTCCTATTCTTCAAAGGTGCATAACCAGGAACAAAAAAATGTAGTTTTGGAAATGGAACCATATTGACCAACAATTTTCTGAGATCCATGTTAAGCTGTCCTGGAAATCTGAGACTGGTGGTGATTCCAGCCATGCAATAAGATACTAAATGGTTCATATCAGCATAAGTGGGAGCTCCTATATCTAGGTTTTTTGTTAGGATATTGTACAAGGCTTCGTTATCGATACAAAAGGTTTCATCGCAGACATCAATCAATTGACTGAGTGACAAAATAGAGTTGTAAGGCTCAACAATTGTTTCAGAAACTTTAGGCGAAGGAATGATGGAGTAGCTTTTTATTATTCTGTCAGGATATTCTTCTTTTAGATAATTCATCAGCAGAGAGCCCATTCCTGATCCTGTACCACCTCCAAGTGAGTGGACTATCTGAAATCCTTTAATAGGAGAAATTTTGATTTTTAAAATAGTTTTAAAAATAGTTTTGAAAATAGTTTTCCTCACCTTGGATTAAATCGCAATTTTCTGCTTCTATTCTTATCATATCCAGAGTCTCATTTGCCAGTTCAGTACCTTCGGTATAATGGCCCTTGGCCCAATTGTTGGCCGATCCAGCATATCCACTGATGAAGCTGTCTGGAGAAAACATTGATCCATTTGGTCCAGATTTTACCAAGTCCAAACTTCCTGGATCAAGGTCGACATTTAAGGACCTTGGAACGTATCTTCCACCTGATATTTAAGAAACCTTATCAGCATCCTCAACAAAAATGGTTACAAAATGCGGACAAAAATATATACACAAGATCTGATAACAAATATATTTATTTTGATTATAATATCCATCTACTATTAAAATAATCATTTACCGATCACTTCCTTGAAAAAAACATTAATGTACTTCGACTGGATATCCGATTCCCCAATATAATTTCCATCTGGATCTACCCCATGTTCATCAGCAACAACTTCCCAAAACTGAAAAAAACATTAAACATTGATTTGATCTAAAAAATTTTAAATATCTTATTTTTTATTTGACACATTTTTTTAATGTTTACCTTTGTTCCAATACTATTTCCACACTGACCTATCTGCACGTGAATAATTTCCCTCATGGTAAATCGATTTTTTGAATACTTAAAATTTAATAGTCTTTCCAAAAAAATTAATTTTCAGGCCGAAATTTGTGGTAAGAATTTGTTGTCAAAAAATTTTAATAGGTTTAGTTAGCCTAAAGTTGTGAGAGAAAGTTGAATGTACGTGAAACAAAAGAGTCGTCTAAAATTTAACTTTTATCATTTTTGCAAAAAATCACCAAAATTCCTGCAAACTTATAAAATTTTAAGAACGTTTTGACTTCTTATCAAACTTAAAATTATTTTATAAAACTGTTCAACTCCAAAGTGTTTATAAATATACGATTAAAAGAGATACAAATAAAATGTTTCAAATCGATTCACAGATCTTTTATTTCGACTCTCAAATTCTTAAAAATCTAAGTACAAACTTTAAAAAAGTGAGTTTCAGTAGTAAACATCGTTCCGCTGATTTACAAAACTTATTAATAATTCTGAAGTCTTTCGCAACTTAAAATCAATTTAAAATATATTAAAAATTAAATAAAACAACGCCGAGGACCTCAGTCTTTATCATCAAAACAAAACATTTTCTGCTTTCTTTTACTTTTTTAGCAGTTGCCCTTTGGTACTCAACCACTCAACTTTGTTCCAGAAATAGATTTCTTACAATTAAAATCGAACAATCTTAAAACGTAAAAAACCCTCCACTACCTCTAAAATAAATCTCTCATTCCTGGTCACAAGTTTCAAAATCATCTCCACCCTCCTCAACCTCAAAATCTTCCTCAGCAGTTGCTTCTTGATATTGCTGATACTCAGAAACCAAATCATTCATATTCGACTCAGCCTCAGTGAATTCCATCTCATCCATTCCCTCTCCAGTATACCAATGCAAGAAAGCCTTTCTCCTAAACATGGCCGTAAATTGTTCAGAGATTCTCTTAAAAAGTTCCTGAATAGCTGTAGTGTTTCCAATAAAAGTGGCAGACATCTTCAGTCCTCTGGGTGGAATATCACAAACAGCAGTCTTCACATTGTTAGGAATCCACTCAACAAAGTAGGAGCTATTCTTGTTTTGGACACTCAACATCTGTTCATCAACTTCCTTCATGGACATCCTTCCTCTAAAAACTGCAGCGACTGTAAGATATCTTCCATGTCTCGGATCACAAGCTGCCATCATATTCTTCGCATCAAACATCTGCTGGGTCAATTCTGGAACTGACAATGCTGAATATTGCTGCATGGATCTTGAAGTTAGCGGTGCAAATCCTGGCATGAAGAAATGCAATCTAGGAAATGGTACCATGTTAACAGCAAGTTTCCTAAGATCAGCATTGAGTTGACCAGGGAACCTCAAACAGGTGGTGACCCCAGACATGGTCAAAGAAACCAGATGGTTGAGGTCTCCATACGATGGGTTGGAAACCTTAAGAGTTCGGAAGCAGATATCATAAAGGGCTTCATTATCGATGCAATAGGTCTCGTCTGTGTTCTCCACAAGTTGGTGAACAGATAGGGTTGCATTGTAAGGTTCTACGACAGTATCTGAAACTTTAGGTGATGGCATTACAGAGTAGGTGTTCATGATCCTGTCAGGGTATTCCTCTCGAATTTTGGAAATGAGGAGAGTTCCCATTCCAGATCCGGTACCGCCTCCGAGGGAGTGTGTCAATTGGAAACCCTGGAGACAGTCACAATTTTCACATTCCTTTCGGACAACGTCGAGGACTGAGTCGACTAATTCGGCTCCTTCGGTGTAATGACCCTTGGCCCAGTTGTTTCCAGCTCCTGATTGACCGAAGACGAAATTGTCGGGACGAAAGAGTTTTCCATAGGCTCCCGAACGAACCGCTTCCATGGTTCCGGGTTCCAGATCGAGGAGAATTGCTCGAGGGACGTATTTTCCTCCACTGGATGCTGTGGCGACTGGAACAGATTTAATGATTCATTTTGAGATTTGAGAATTTCCGTTTACGTTTACGATAACGATTATTGAATTTATTTTTTTAATTTTAGCGCCGTCTCTCACAAAATTTTTTTAATTAGAGGTAACTAAAGAGTCTTCATGAATCTTGCATATTAATTAGCAAGGTGATTCAGATTCAGAAATTGATTGAGTCGCTAAAAAGGCGGAAATGCATATATGGCGAGTCTGTACTTGTTACTCTTACAAATGTGATATTAAGGTACCGATGATTCACGATAGGATCATAGTGTTAAACCAAATAAATGCAAATATTATGTAAATAATCTGAAATTCCTATCTTAATAAAGTGATGTTACTATATATATCGAACACATTGTTTGTAGAAAAAATTTCATTGGATTTTCAGGGATTTAATGAAATTTCAAGGTTTTTAAGATATTTTGAGGGATATTAAGTTTTTTTTTAAGGACTTAAGGGATTTCAAGGAATTTATGAGATTTCATTGGATTTTTGGGAATTTGAAGGGATTTCGTGAGATTATATGGGATTTTAAGTAACTTTATGGGATTTGACGATATTTTGGGGGATTTTAAGTAATTTTAAGCGATTTTAAGATATTTTATGATATTAGATAATTTTAAGAACTATTATTTTCAGAAATTTTAAGGGATTTGGTGAGATTTCATTGGATTTTCAAGAGTTTTAAAGTATTTAACGAGATTTCATGGAATTTTGAATAATTTTGAGAGATTTAATGAGACTTCATTGGTTTTTGAGTAATTTTAAGTAATTTTAAAAAATATCAAGTAAGTTTACGAAACTTGAAGGAATTTCATAAAATTACATAGGATTTTAAGTAATATAACGATAGGTTTGTGGAATTTTAAGGAATATCAAGTGATTTTACGAAATTTGAAGGAATTTCACCAGATTTTAAAGGATATTGAAAGGATTTTACAATATTTTATGGAATATTAATTAATTTTAAAGACTTTGAAGGGATTTAGGGGATTTTGCGAAATTTTAATTGATTTTCAGGAATTTTAAAAGATTCAATGAGACTTCATAATATTTTGAGTAATTTTAAGTAATTTTAAGAAATTTAAAGGAATTTCAGATTCTGAAGAATGTTAACGAAATTTTAAGCAACTTTATGAAACTTATGGAGATTTCTGAAATACAAGGAATTACAAATTTCTATATTTCAAAAATTATCAATTCTCTATTATTCTGACTTTTGAAATCCCTTGAAACATTTTAAAATCCTTTGATTCAAAATTTTTTAGATTAAAAAATTTTAAAATTATGTTATAAACTGAGACATCAACTTGATGCATTTCTCAAAAAATGTGCAAGACCTCTGTTTATTTCTGTCATTTGAGTCCACCCAAAGTTTGTTTCCTTTTAGACTTTTTATACATTTTCTTCATTCCTCTCCCAAGTACGTCGCAAAGTAACACTTTCTATTCTTGAATTAAAAATCCAAAGAACCGAAAAAAACACAGTAACAAGAAAGTGAAGTTCCTTATGCCCTCGAGCTCTCAAGTCAGTTGCGACCTCGCATTTTCCACGCAAACTTTTTTTAAACGCTATATATCATTGACTTGTAATCGCATTCCTTTTATTACATTTCTGCTCGTATTTCTGAGTCGCAAAAATAATCCTTTCATATACGAAACATATATTTATTTTTAATCTTCATTTATAAAGAAATGTTCTTATTTACTTCAGAAGCGGACAGTTACATTTAATTCAATTTAAAATTTACGATTCTTTGTCAATTTAGTTTAATTAACTTCTATAATGAGAGAATAGATTTAAATTAATCTTATTACCAGATGCCTCATTGTAGTAAACTGATATTCTTTCAAGTTGCAGGTCAGATTCTCCATGATAAATTCCAGTCTGGTCAATGCCGTGCTCTTCTGAGATCACTTCCCAAAACTAAAACAGAGAAATTAGACTTAATAATAATTTACAAAATTATTTTTTTTTAATGAAAAACCCGAGATCGATTTCACAGTTTTAGTATAAATTAAATAATTTCTAGAATTTCAAAAATCTGTGCATAAGCGGCATGCATAATAATAACGTTTTAAAAATGAACGGAAATGACTTTCGACAAGTTGATCCAAAAGACATTAGGAAGATAATCTGAAAATAATGTCCCTCTGGAAGAGTCTCAGTTGAGTTAAAAGTGCTCTGAGGACAAGGATAACTTATCTGAGTCCCAAAATAGAGGATGCACAGAATTAACATGCTCCTGTGCGTCTGACTACCCTCAGAATTTTTCTACTCCATTTGTCTCACATTTACTATTTTCTCCTCGACATAAATAGATTCCTCGACGAACATGCACCAAAGACCCACGGATCTTCTAACCACATTTATACACTACTTAAAAGGAGCTCTAAATAGAATTTCATTGCCAAAAATTGGACCAAACCTTTTCATTGGATCAATTATCAATTATTAATTGGATCAATTATCCTCAGAAGCATGTGTTTTCAACTGAATTGGCCATCACGTAAATTTACTGAAATTTAAAATTCCTGAAATTTAAAATCATCGAAATTTATAATTATCGAAGTTGAAAATTCCCCAGAAATAAAAATTTCCGAAATAGAAAATTCCCGAAAGAAAATAATACCAAAATTTTAAATTCCCGAAATTCAAAATTCTAGGAGTTAATTATTCACAAAATTTAAAATTCCCGAAAATGAAATTGAAATTCAAAAATTTCAAAAATTTCAGGAATTTTAATTGTCGGGTATTTTCAATTTCGGGAATATTTAAATTCGGGGATTTTAAATTAAGGGCATTTAAAATTTCGGTAACTTTCAAGTTCGGGATTTTTAAATTTCGGTATTATTATTTTCTTTCTGGAATTTTAAATTTCGTTGAATTTACGTGATCCAAATTAAATATTTAAATTCCTAAAATTGGACATTATAATTCATAAAATTATAATGGCTGATAACGGTACCTATAAGACGAGAATGAAACTGCAATTGATGTTCTTTTATTTCTTGAAACAGAGGAACTAAAAGTAGGAAACGAGATTTGTAAATTAGAAATGTAATGGATTGGAAATTACGACCTGTTATTTTAGTCTTTCGTTTAAAGGTGTCGCACTCGAAATGAAGGGATTCTTAAATCATTTTGAAAAGCCGTGAAATGAAATCTACAAACGTTCCAAGTGCGATGACCCAGCGGACGTTCCAAAATCGTTGCAAAATCGAGCAGAAGGAAGTCTACAGTATAAGCTTGCCAAATAATTGTTAAGAGACTAGACCACATATACATAATAAGGAATTGAAAAAATAATTATAAGATATTTCTTGTTAAACTTTACTTTTTGACGCTACTTTATTTCTTTAATTTATTAAATTTTATCAAATTAAATTTACTTAATTTTATTTCTTCATTGGCATTATCTAATTTTTTAATTTTCAATACGAAAAATACAATATTATTGAATTTTGAAAATCTTCAATTGAAAATATAACGACTTCTGCAATACTAAAATTTTGAATCCTTTGAGTTTTAAATGATAAAATTTTGAATGTTTTGTAATTTGATAATGGAATCAACACATATAGTCGATAATAATTATCGACGACCTACAATGATTTTGCTCTCGATGAGTAATCGTGCTTTCATGCGGAAAATCGCGCTGTTCAACCAACGGTAAATCTTTCTGAAGACTGTTGTACTTCCGCCCGTTTATCTTTCAAGTTTCAATCCCGCATGAAACAACCAATTGTTACACGATTAGTTGATAGAAGAAAGTCTAATTAAAATTGTTGCCAAACAATAGATTAATAGATTCTTTTTTACTAAAAGAAATTATCTTTTCTCCATAAGATATAAAAGTTTAATTATTTTACTTATTCTTTATTAATGTAAAGAAGGGAATTAATAATTCTTGGAAATTAAAAGGAATTTTGAAGAACAAACTTCATCTCCATAAAAGACCTTGTGATAAGATTTTATAAAGCTACTTAAGCGAAATTTAAGTCACATCTTCCGTCGAGCTTATTTACTAATTGCGGAAGGCACGAGCTCTCATTACGATTAATTTTATTTGCTAGTCAGGTCGAATACTAGCAAAGTGTTTCTTACTTGAAACAAGTTTCATTCGTTTATTGACAGTAACAATGCAGCGACTTTCGCAATTAATGTCTTCAATTAAAATTAAGTATCTTTATACTCGGAATTTCTATTAAGTACACTCTGGATGAGATCAAGAGTCAAACTAGGAAAATTTAATGATTTTCCTTATAATTTTTTATTTATCCTATATTTATTTTTATAAAAATATAAAAACTACTTGGAAGAGTTCAATTCACACGATTTAAAGCTGACCAATCTATATTTAACAAGATAAATCGAGATCGTCTCGTTGATCAGAGAAACAAGCACATAATACGGCTCTGGTCCATAAGTTAAGAAAGAAATTAAGATAAATCATCTCATAAAAAGAATCAGGCATACAATTTCAGTGTCAATGCAGTCAAAATACTACGAGAAGAATTCTTTTGTAAACAAGTTATGATTTTATTTATTGATAAATTGTCAATAATTCAGACTATAATTTCAGAATAATTTGCAATTCTAAAATAAAAGTTGTAACTAATTTACACTTAAGAAGTCGTGGAAGTATAGAACTTTACGTCATTAAATTCCCAACAAGTTAGGCTTCATAAAGTGTCTTCCGGCCCATCGATAACAGAGTCGAAACGTGAGTCAACTTATTGACAATTGTAAAGCTACGCACGATATGACGAGCCTACATTTTTCATTGTACTCGCGAGAAAATTTAATTAGGTATAAAAATAACGGGGTACACGTGTAATGGAAATTTATTCGGATCTGATATTCCTAGTACACTCACTAAAATAATATTCCCATATTCTATCAATATTCACAAATATTCTTGGTATTCTTGATATTTTTGGTATTCCTGATATTCTTGGTATTCTTGATATTCTCAAATATCTCTGATATTCCAAATATTCCAACATATTCCGAATTCTGTTGAGAATATATAATTTCATCTAAAAATGATTCATCTTCTCGTAAAGGATACCAAATTATTATAGTTAAAGGAAGAATTTAAATCCCTTCGAGATTCTGCTATTCGAAATGCCTCGTTAATTTTACTACCTCTAAAACTCTACTGGAAATTGCACAGAAAGTTATAAGTTGACTACAGGTGCCCCACCCTTGAAAATAAACCTAACTTTCCACTTGCCCATCGTTTCTGCAAGAAGTACTATAAGAACAGCTTCTCTTTTTACTCGGGTCGTATTTCTCAACTCTTCTTTTAATATGGCATGTGTGATTTAATTACATTTTAATTACATCATCTCGAGTGTCAATGAACCCTCTTCAATACAGAAATAATATTTTTTAATAATATTTCTTAAATAATATTTCTCAATTAAAAAAACAGTTCTATAAATTCATTAAGAATAGATATAACAATATAAAATCAAAATTTTGAAATATCAAGGCTTCAATTTATACACTCTTGTGTATAAGCAGGAGACCTTGTTAAATTAAGGAAGGTAGTGTATCCAAAAAATCGAAACTGCCATAAATCTGTATCAAGGATTCCAACAATCGACAAAATCGCCATTCACTGCTTAACAGAGCATTGAACGTGCTGCGAGCTGTTATTTATGAAAAAGGGAGCAGCTGTTTTCACTACACAAAAACCTAACGCTCGGAGGGAAGAAAAAAGATCCATGGTTTACAGAATTTCTGCCTTGATTTTTACAAAAATAACCATTCCGAAACTCTTTCATTATAAAAAAAAACAAAGAACAGAAAAATATTCCAGGAAGTAATGCATCACATTTTTTCTCATTCTATTTTATTTATATGCGAAAAATTTATTAGAGCACTTATACTTATTAAACAAAAATAATAAAAAAATAATAAAATATATAGGATTAGATTCTTTATCCCTGGGAGAAGTCATCATCTTTTTAAATTCAACTTTGATTACTCATTCATTTTTCATTCCATGAAAACAAACATGACAAAAACTCGATTATGATGAAAAATATCTTTCTCTAAAGTACTTTTATTGCCTTGTAAATACAAAAGATACATTGCACATTATCTTATCGAAAGATTCTCTTTTCTCTTTCAATCTGGGAGACTTTCTTTACATTTTCATCTTTAAACATTTCTTTTCCTCTTTTTGTGGTTATTTACTTATTGAAACAGAAATAAAAATTGCATGAAAGAGGAAACAGTCTTTAAAATTAAATTAAGAAATCAATTAAAAACGTCATTAATTGAATTTGACATGAGTCAACATTTCATGAATGCATGTTATGATTCAAGAGCGTGGTTACTCAATTATCTGTGAGTAATTATAATTGCAAAATATAAAAGAGTTCATCCGGTTATCATGGAGATAAAGTGCATATCGGAACCGAAATTCATTTCGAATTAATTGTTATTGACATTGTACTTTCATTTTTATTGGTCTACAAAACATTGCAATAAAAGGAAAAAAGAAAAGACACTTTTATAATTTTCATGGAAATATAGACTAAATAGAAAAACAGTAATCAATTTAAAAAAATATATGAAAAATTAAAGATAGTGTGATGTGAACAAGTATAATGAGACTTTTTTAAATTCAAATTTGCCTACCTTTGCCCCAATTTGGTTTCCGCACTGACCAGCCTGGAGATGTACGATTTCCCTCATGGTGGTATTTAAATAACTGTTATTGATTTAAAATAAATAAATAAAATATAAATTTCAGGGAAAAATTAAAAAATTGAAAGAGTCAAAGAGCCTCGTCGAGTTTGACGGTTCACTCGTCGCTCGGTGAATGGCACAAGGCTTCGAAAGATCTTCCTTCTCGCCCTGTCGACGAACTCTTCGGCTCTTAGGGGAGACGTGTGCGCAACTGCAAAGTGCAATGAAAGAAAATAGAAATCCAAAATGAAGGGTATCCCGCCACAAAACCATGTAAGTGCCATGAGAAAAATTGTTCACGAGAGCAAAAAAAAACTCCTCAAAATTCGAATTTAAAAAAATAAAAATGGGAAAGTACATTTGAAGGGTGGTATTATGTCGTAAGGGATGTGGATGACCCACATTTTTCCGAAAATGATATTATTAGCCATAAAATTCTTAAATTAATTAAATTAAATTAATTCTTCACCAAAGGATTTGTATATAACTCGTTTTTTTTTAAATTCCCATAAAAAACGAAATTCCATAAGGGGATAATCCACAATCAATGGGTTGATCCCTCAATTAGTAGCAAGCATGTTATTGGATAAAGTTTTAGTTAAATTTTAATCAATTAATTCATATTTCATTAATTCATTTCTCGGAACAGGTTGACTTCTTCTAATCAATTTTTCTTGGCCTTTGTTCAACAATAAAATATCTCCGGAGTGGACTTTTGATTTTTTTTTTTAATTGAAAATTAGATTTTACAGAACGTTTTTTATCTCTCCTGAAATTTGAGATTTCATGGAGCTTTACAGATCTCAGTAAACAAAATTTTGAAAAAGTTAATACTTTATACAGAGCGTCGAAAATCGACTGAGGTCAAAACCAAATCCATCGACATTTTTTTATGTTTTTATTGTTTTTTTTTAGAATTCATTGAATAAAGCTTTGTATACTGTTTTCGTAATTTTTCCGAAGAATCGAATGGCGCTATTATTTTTTCCGTAACTCGCATTTGTGAAAAATTTGTTTAAACAATTATTCAAACAATTTCAAAGTTCAAATTTTTTTCATGAAATTGTGTGGTGACGGTTTAGAGTTTAGAGAATTTTTAAGCCAGTAAAACGTGTTTTTTTATTACACGGTTATGCTATGATACCCTTTAAATGTTTTCATTTTTTCAAATAAACTTTACAGTATTTATTTAAATCATTTATCACGCTTCAAAAATGATGATTATAACATAATGAATTTTTTATCCACCATTTTTGATTTTGAATTTTGATTTTGGAATCATTTCATAAAATTTGATAATGGAAAGACAATATTTATGAATAAAAATTCACTTTCTATTAAAATATTGAAATTTTTGTTCCTCTTTGTGAAAAATCTAAAATCTGGAGATTCTGCGATATTTCTCTATGCAAAATGAAAAACATCAACCGTAACAACGGAAGTCAAGATCCACATTAGATAGAATTGTTTATTTCGCAAAGTCGAGCCTGATCTAATAGCTGTGCGAGAAGAATGAAATAGAAATTAATTTTTAATCGATATCAGAATCTGAAAAAATCATAAATTTCGTATAATAATCGAATTGGCGACGGAACGTCTAGACTCAAGAATTTAGGTTCAACTCGAGACGAGTTTCTTCAAGAAATGACATCATTATTCAGCAAACTAAATAATCTCGTTTAAGTTTAATTATTATTGTCATTGCTCTCTTGAATCATGATAAATTGTCAGCAAGGGATTCACTCAACATGAATTTATATAGTACAATTTGTCAATATTTTGAAATCCAAAAATAAACTTTTTATCTTGATTCAACTGTAAAAAATGTCTACAGATTGTGCTTTTGTAAATTCCATAGGGGTTGAAAGTAGATTTGGCAGAAAAGTGACGATGAATTCCGAATAATCCAAATATTCTCATCTTAAGAGTCTGCACCATATGAGATATATTTTAAAATAGTAGCGAGAGAGAGAGAGACACGACATATATACTTCTGCAGTGGAGGTTTTTTATCCCTTATTTTTTGTCTCACATGAGTCATAAGTCAAGCCTCAGTAAGAGACTATTATTATTATTATGTTATACATTTTTATTAAGCTATTCATCACATAGTACTTTACAAATTCTTTTTATTTGAAAATTCGAATTCAATTAAAGTCTTACATTTTCTTTAATTTAAGATATTTAAATAGAATTAAGGTTTTTTAATTCTCTACTTTTAATTTCTTTAATTTAATTACTTTTAATCTTATTTCCATTAATTTTATAAATTTATAGTTCTCATTAAATTATTATTTATTAAAGCATAATTAATTTATCATCATTGTTCTTATGCTGAGATTGAACATTAAAAAAAAAAGTTATAGGCTTCAAGATAGGCATAAAGTGCCATAAAGGGCATACATAATATGTGAGAGTATAATAATAAAAAGTTACTAATTACAATGACTACTAATTAATAATAAGTATTTTTATTGTTAATTCATCTATTAACTTATTTTTACTAATTCAAATTCAGAGAACATTTTATTTCCTTTTATTATTGAATTCTTGCTATAATTGTAAATTGGTAAAAAAAACATGTGTTTTTACTGTAATTAATAAATTATTATTCAATTATTATAAATGCATAAATAATTAAAAAAAAATAATAAAAAAAGAGTAAAGCCTACATCACGCGGTATTCCCAAGCGGTCACCCATCCAAGTACTAACCGCGCCCATTGTTGCTTAACTTCTGTGATCGAACGAGAACAGGTGTATTCAACAAGGTATGAATGTAGACATCAAATTGTTTTTGATTTATATTTATCAGCGCAAATAAAATTTAAATAATGATGTACATCTTATTAAAATAGTAAAATAATATTATCAGAATAGCTTAGTAACTGTTTATTTTAATTTGTAACTATTATTGAGAATATCTTTGATGATATAAACTTCTTTTGCTCGTTTTCTGTACATAATATCATTACATGATAATAAAATATCAAAATCTCTGATAAAAATAATGTCATTCTTAGCTTTGCAGATTCGACCGACGATATATAGTCATAATTACCGATCCATGATTGAGAATTAAATTTCTAATTTATCGACAGATACTCTAGTAGAAAAAAAAACCAATTTCCTGTCATACCATATTCGATTATTTTGAATTATATAATACAAAGATCGGTCTATTTATATTTATAGCATTTAGAATGTTAGAAATTGTAAACATTTTAAATTGAAAACGTTCGAAATTATACAATAATTTGAATTGTTGCGCGAAAAAAATAAGAAAAGGTTTTTAAAAAAGAATGTCAGTTTATAATTCAGCTAATGGAATTGAAATTTACATAATACAAATTAAAATATAGGCGAAGTCACAATAAAAGACATCTATTTATCAGTAATAATTTATTAAAAGATGAATTCGCGGAGACGATTATATATACACTGACAGGTCATTAAACGACGCTTTACTTTACAAAATGCAAAACAACGGAATGTTGTCAATCTTGTTACTTCCAGACCGAATCAGTACATATACTTTCGGGAATAACGTGATATACGTTATAGGAGCGGTAGCGCGTCTTGCCGATGTTTAATGAAAATAATGAAAATTTATGTAAATAAAGTATAAAAAAGAACGGAAAGGCAAGTTACGAAGCAAAAAGCTTTTAGTGATGATATTGAGTAATAATCGTGGATTTGTAATATCTAATTCTCATCGACTTCAGCCTCTTGTTCTTCGTCGAATTCAGCATCCTCATCAGCGGTAGCCTCCTGGTACTGTTGGTATTCAGACACCAAATCGTTCATGTTGGATTCAGCTTCCGTGAATTCCATCTCGTCCATACCTTCTCCTGTGTACCAATGCAAGAAAGCTTTTCTCCTGAACATAGCAGTGAATTGTTCTGAGATTCGTTTGAACAATTCCTGAATGGCAGTGGAGTTTCCAATAAAGGTAGCAGACATCTTCAATCCACGGGGTGGGATGTCACAGACGGCAGTCTTTACATTGTTTGGAATCCATTCAACGAAGTAGGAGCTGTTCTTATTTTGAATATTGAGCATCTGCTCATCAACTTCCTTCATTGACATCCTTCCTCTGAAGATAGCGGCAACCGTAAGGTATCTTCCGTGTCTTGGGTCACATGCTGCCATCATGTTCTTGGCATCGAACATTTGTTGGGTGAGTTCTGGGACTGAGAGGGCTCTGTATTGCTGGCTTCCACGGGATGTCAAGGGTGCGAATCCGGGCATGAAGAAATGGAGTCGGGGGAAGGGAACCATATTTACGGCAAGTTTCCTAAGATCAGCATTAAGTTGACCAGGGAACCTCAAACAGGTCGTTACTCCAGACATGGTGAGCGATACGAGATGGTTAAGGTCACCGTATGTGGGTGTCGAAAGTTTGAGTGTGCGGAAGCAAATGTCGTAAAGAGCTTCATTGTCGATACAATAAGTTTCGTCTGTATTTTCAACGAGCTGGTGGACTGAGAGGGTGGCATTGTAGGGTTCCACTACGGTGTCGGATACTTTAGGAGATGGAACAACGGAATAGGTGTTCATGATTCTGTCGGGGTATTCTTCACGGATTTTGGAAATGAGGAGGGTTCCCATTCCGGATCCAGTACCACCTCCAAGAGAGTGGGTAAGCTGGAATCCCTGAAGACAGTCACAGCTTTCTGCTTCCTTCCTAACAACGTCGAGAACAGAGTCTACTAATTCGGCTCCTTCCGTGTAGTGACCTTTTGCCCAGTTGTTTCCGGCTCCGGATTGACCGAAGACGAAATTGTCGGGGCGGAAGATCTGTCCGAATGGGCCCGATCGGACTGAGTCCATGGTTCCGGGCTCCAAGTCCACGAGGATGGCACGGGGGACGTATTTGCCTCCGGAAGCCTCATTGTAGTAAACGTTGATTCTCTCCAGTTGGAGGTCAGAGTCTCCATGGTATGCGCCAGTCGGGTCGATACCGTGCTCGTCGCTGATGATCTCCCAGAACTGTAATGAATGAAAAATTTTAGTATTTCGATTACGATGCTTTTTTTATGTATAAAAAAGATATAGAAGAGTAATCATATTTACGAAGGTCTGCTTCTTTAATTGTGTGAATAATTCATTATTCTTCAATTATAAGGAATTGGTGCATAATTTATTGTGCAATTATTTCTTGCTAATATGAACCGAAGCGAGTGCTAATTCTAGCGGTAGAATCATACTTATTAAAATAAATAAAGTGAACGCATTTGAATCAAGACACTTCGGTTACTAAGAGAAAATTTTTGAAAATGTTTAGAAAAAGAATTTTAAGAAGTATTTCTATATAAGAGTAGTTTTGAAGGTTCCCAATTTGGAATTTGAAAGTAATTGTAAGAAAGATCTCGTCATGAAAATTCTTAGTAGATGTTGGGTGGATTCAAGGAACCGGTAAGGGATTACGGTTTTCTTTATTTGGAAGTGTCTTGCCTTCCTACGTGTACTCGATATCCTTGGTTAAAGATGTTGCACAACTTGTATTTTAAAGAGGCTGGAACTTTTTTTTTGTTACGTGGCTGGCATGAAAATCAATTAAGGCCGGTGATAAGATGAAAAGAAAAATCAAGCTCACTGAATTATTAAATTTTTATATGTTCCTAAATTTTTGACATTCTAGTGTAATCATCTTAACTTTGACCTTTTAAGTCAGATCTTCGAGGCAATTAAATTCGTTATTTAGATTAGAAGTTCTGAGGACATAGGGCAGCTGATAGGGATAACATTTTTCGGTTGAATTAAAATACGTTTAAATTTATTTATTATTAAATTTTAGTAATTACTTTTTCCCAGAAAATGGGATTTTGTAGTAATTTAGAAATAAAAAATTTTAAGGAGAAAATTGAAATAGACCGAAACAAATTTTATATTTCAAATTTTGCATGTTCTAGTTTAAAGAAAATTAAAATTGAAAAATTTGTATTTGAAACAACTCGAAATTAAATCATTAACCATCCAAATGAAAAACATTATAAATGCCTTGTAGCAAAGAAAAATATTAAGTAAGTAAGGAAAATTAAGTACATAATATATATGTAAAGTACAATATTAAATGACTCATACCATTATTTATCATATTCATGAAGGTTTCACATGAAAATCTCTAGTTTGTACAGAAAGATATATAATGTAAAAAAAAGTTTACAAAAATGAGGGTGAAATAAAAATATATATTTAACAATTATTAAAATTTCTGTAAATTAAGTTAAAAATGAAAGAAAAAAAATGGTACAAAAAGCATATGTCATTCAAAAAAATCCCAACCGTTAAGCACCAAAAATGAGAAAAGCCGTTACAAAAGTAAGCTTCATCCTGATTTATAATAATCGAACACATAAAAACAAATGAAACACTATAAAAATCAAATTTTCGAACGCAAAAAACGAAAAAATTCAAATTTTTTAAGGGCGAAGGAAAAGGGAAAATTTTTTGCTGTAGCTAAGCGAGTAGGCGATGGATACGAGTTGAAGGTCACGCATAAGGAGGGAATGGAACATCCTAGAAATACGGTACTCTCAAAGTAAAATACTAAAATTTAATACCGGATAAAATATAAAATACAATGCGAGATAGAAAATTCAAAGTGAGATGGGATAATCGAAATGAGTACATCAAAAAGATTCTTGAGACCGGTAAATTTTCAAAATGCTACAATAAACGGTTCAACGGTTTTCCGGGACGATTAAACAGTTGAGCAACAAAGAGTCGGCGTTCTGAGTTTTTCATAGGTCCTGAACACTCACTATTTTACAAAATAAATTACAGTTCAGGTACAAACCTTGGCTCCAATTTGGTTTCCGCACTGACCAGCCTGGATGTGTACGATTTCCCTCATCTTGTTTGCTGAGTTGAAGTCTCGTTTATTCGATGATTATTGAAAAACCGCAGAGTAAGAAACTGTCGGCACTCAACACTGAACACTTCACCAGATCAGGCAAGACCGGGGAGTTAGCAACGAATTTCTATGATGACTACCAAAGAGGGGAGGGCAGAGGAAGGAGCTCTGTACCTTTCTGATTGGTCGATGTTTTCCCCTTCTAAAGAGAAAGAGTCAAGCGAGCGACAGGCGTTGTCGGTGTTGCCAGCTTTCCGACTATAGAAATAAATTTCCGTTAGTTAAATAATATTCAAGATCCGCCTTTTATTGTGTGGGATTATTGGCAAATTGATTTTATTTATTTTTTTTAAAGAATCTATCAGCTTTGAGCTGCAGGATATGCCTTTTATGGTGATTTAATTTATGTATTTAAGAAGTCATTTTCCCGCGTAATTTTTTTTTCGGGAAATTATTTGAAATTAGGGTGGGAGGTGGGGGAGTTCCATTACCGTTAAAACATTAGAAACGTTCGATTTATTTTTACTTCTTTATCGAATATCCAATAAAATAATAAAAAAATAAAATATACCATTTATTTATAATTATTGATTTAAAAAAATGTTTTTATTTGAAATTTTCCTTCTTTCTAATTCTTTTGTGGATATTGTAGGTATGTAGTTTGAAAGATTTATACAGGTACAATGATTAGTACCTGGACAAAGTACAATACCTGAATATGAATATATTATGGCACGCGCCACCAACTTTTGGACCCTTGAGATTAACGAACCCCTTTGGATTAGGTCCATTGTCATCAAATTCTTAGAATTTGTACATTATAATATCATATAATATATTAATATAATATTTATATACATTATATATTTATATATATATTAAATATAATATTTAAATATAATATTTAAATAATAATATTACACTATAAAATTTTACTCAAAGTTTGAAAAAAAATATCCTTATGTGGACTCTGATGTCACGGTGGTTTTTAAATATTTGCATAGCATTTTTTAACATTGTAAAACTTATAAAAACAGAGTTTAAGCATATGTCATATGAAATATTTTTTAAAATACAAAAGTGGGTCTGTCTAGTCTAAATAGACTCAAAACAACTTAAGTGAATCATCCCAATTCCCATATATAGAGACTTTGGAGATAAATGTTTTTTTATATCTCTTAGCCAAAAAAGTCCCTGTCTTTATTCTCGCCCACGATTAGATTAGAAGGATTAATGAAAGTAGAAGTCGAATTTTAAATTGACGGCTTTTTAAAATAAGAAGTATTAAACTGTATCCAATATAAAAAACAGATAAAAAATGCTACTAAAAATAAATACAGCTTAAAATTGACGATTTCTTCACTTTAATACTTTTTTTCTCCAATTTACGATTACATATCAATTTTTTTAATCTTTCTCTTATTCGTATATGGAAATTCGGGATTAGTTGACGGGATTCTTTGAAAATAAGACATTCTGACGAGTAAAAACAATTTGAATAAAAGAACTGAAAACCGGAAGGGGAAGCGACTGATTCCCTAGTGGTATTATTTCTCTTCCTCAACTACCCCTATTCTCCTAGAATTGAAAAAGTCGATATACATGAGTCATCGCAGTGACGCCATCAGATATGTTGTCTAAAAAGCTACAATTATATGTATTTCCGCAAGTTAATATTTTACACAGACGCAAAACATTGCTTTAATTACTCTCTTTTAATTATGCAAAAACATGCAACTTCTGCTTCATTTATATTTTGAGTTTTCAAATTATTTCTTTAAGGGTGTTGGAGCCAAGTTTTAATGTAAAAATTCGATTTCTTCATTTTACTCAACAAATATTAAATTTGAAATTTTTTCCTTCGGTAGAATTAATCAATTTTTAACTAGAATTATGCGTACAGAGCGAGAAAATATCTAATTCAAATATTTTTTAACTAAAATAAAAATATTAGATTTTGAATTCTTCGTTTTATGCAAAAAGTATCGAAACTAAATATTTTTTCGCTCTGTACGCAGTCTTATATTTGAAAAAAGATCAGTGCTACAGAGCGAAAAAATATTTATCTATAATTGTCGTTGAGTAAAATGGAGAATGGAATTTGGAGCTTAACACTTGGGTCCAATGCCCTTAAAATAAAGCCAGGTTTTCATGGTTATTTAAATTATATCATATTTATTTAAAAAAGGGTTTTCTAAATTTGAGAAGCACTCCTGTATCCAATTTACAAGAATATAAATTACTGATTAAAATTATAGCGGTACTAAACTTAAAAAAATACCTGTAAAATTTAAAGGGGTAAAATATGAGGCGCTGTCTGGCCTACGCCCACCCATCCATAAAATATGTAAGTTTCGAGATGCGTGATAACATTCTTAAATAACGAAATGTTCATGAGAAAACTGAAAATTTGTTCTTACTACCTAAAGTTTTTGAGTCTCGAATATAAATAATTCTACAGACTTTCGAAACTCGAAAACCGCAAAGAATACCAATAATTAATAAGATGTATAAAAGAAATAAGAAACTCTCTTGAAAATTATACCGAAACATCCTCAATAATAATTTAAAGCCTTGGGATTACATGAATAATTGTTATCACATTATATATTGAATCCAAACCATGAAAGGGCACATTTCATTTATATTTAAATTTAAAATTCAATTAAATGACCAGAATTGAATTTGTAAATATTATTATTGATGGATTTTTATATAAATGAATGTAATACATGAAGGTAATACGAAAGAAAAACTGCAAAGCTGAAGAGACAGGCCACGGTGGATTACGCATTGCAACCAGTCGTTTCCTTTTATGGATCATTCGCTGTCAGTTAAAAAAATCGCTCTCGAGAGTGTGAGCGTGTTTCTGAATCGTAGTGTCCTGAGTCCTGAATATAGAGATGCAAAGGTGAAAAAGTTTGATCGAAACCCTGGGAATGAGAACACAATACATATATAAAGACCCAGATTTATAAACACATATTTCTTCGGATTCTCTAATTCTCTATAAAAAATGAAATTATAATTCATATGAGTAAATTCAAATTCCCCGGGTTTTTTCCGCAATTTTTTTAAAAGTAAAAACTGTGAAAAAAAGCTCATAGTCTCTAAATTTGAATCAGTGAAAATTCTACTGGAAATCAGTGAAAAGTCACTGAAATTTTCAGTAGTTTAGTGACGATTACTGACAATTTCAGTGACTTTTCACTGATTCTCAGTGGATTTTTAGATTTTTTCAGAATTAAATCTTGAAAAGAGTCACTGAAATTCACTGAAATTCCACTGATTCAATTTTACAGAATGTTGAGAGAAATTTAAGATTTTATGATTCTTGGGTAAGTTAAATTTCAGAAAATCGCAAAAATACTTTTTTTTAATAAACAAATATATTTATTGCAAGCGGAATCTTTATAACGGTGAGGATATACAAATTAATAGATTAGATCAAATTCCTTTCGGTGGTCGGACAGCGTGAAGAAGAATCGTTACACATTCACGGTTATATTCGAAGATTGCGACTTTTTTATATGCAATGTGGATAATGATCTCGTGCTACATATTTATCAGATAATATATAATTCGAGGATGCAGAAACGCTTCACTGCTAACCCGTTAGAACTTATGTGTTCAATTAATATCTGTTATTATACGAATATTATTTGTATTGATTTAATTTCAATTATTAAGTGTATTTTCTAATGATATGCAAATTTTATAACTAAAATTGTAACAGTATTGAATGAAAGTAACCTTCTATATATATATATATATGTTATGACCAATTTAATATCATGTAAAGACTTCCTGTAATGCGAGGTCAAGGATGGAAATGTTTAAAAATTAATATTAGTCTCTTTAGCAGAAATTGTATTTATTTCCTTTTCATTAAATATTTATAATGAATTATGTTTATTAATATTAATTATATTAATATATAATTAATATTAATATTATGATATACCTAATTAATATCAATATTAATATGTATAATTAATATAATACTAATTAATATATAATTATATTTATAATAAATTGTTCTACAACAATCTCAACTGTTTTTCAAATCCCGAGACATTTTTAATACATTAGCTCTGAATAGTGAACATATTTTATATTTTTAAATGAAAAAGCTAGCAAACCCTTATATTATTAATTATTATTACGAAACACAAATGTGGATCAAACAGTAAGCGAGGAATAATGACCATCGATCTTTAATAATGATCCATTGACCATTGTCCTTCGACCATTCAAGTTAATGTAAGTGTCACATAAGTATATAACAAGCGGGTGACATCATGTTCCTTATTTGGCCGATATATTGGTCTCATTAGATTTGCCAGTCACTGATAAAAAAATATGTAAGGTAAAACAAATTAATTCACCTGCATCTTTATAAATCGCTGTTATATAGTTTAAGATAACATACTTGAAAAAAAATGTAGACCTATAATTATTTACATTAGAATTATCAGATTTGAGTGAGCATTACAGCTTTTTTTTTATTGAAATCAAGTAAAATTATTTATAATCAATTTTAAGTAATTTTGGAACAACCTTTTGGTTTTAATAAACTGATATCTATTCATC
>CAJFCP010000117.1:218531-229655 GCA_904066005.1 Synergus itoensis | reverse complement strand
AGAGCCTTAAACAATTTGATGCGTCCAAATGGACGAGAGAAGTGAAATAAACAAGACATTTAATGATGTTGATGCCAAGTTCCAATCTAAAAACTCTATTTCTTCATTTTACTTAACAAATATTAAAATTGGAATTTTTTCCCTCTGCAGAATTAATCAATTTTTAACTAGAATTAAGCGTACAGAGCGAGAAAATATCTAATTAAAATATTTTTTAAGTAAAATGAAAATATTGAATTTTGAACTTAGATTTTGAATTCTTCGTTTTATGCAAAAAGTATCGGAATTAGATATTTTTTCGCTCTGTATGCAGTCTTATATTTAAAAAAAGATTAGCGCTACAGAGCGAAAAAATATTTATCTATAATTTTCGTTGAGTAAAATGGAGAATGGAATTTTGAGCTTTTTTTTTTGTTTCGTTTAGATCGAGGCCAATTGATTTTGACAGACAACTATATATAAGGGGTTCGAATTAAAGCGAGCAGACAATCGATAATAAGCAGGGACCATGAAGACGCCAACCTCAGTTCGATTACTTCAATTTCGCTGATTTCGCGATTAAAAGTTCAGAATGGCGTCGGCGAAGATGAAGTTGCGAGCTCGAAATCCAATTGCGAGCGTGAGTCATCCTCTGCCTTCCTCAGAAAATAAATGGGCGTAATCGGTCTTTAAAAAAAAAAACACCACTGAGAAGTTAACAAATATCATAACAAGAAAGATATTTTTAAATGTTGATCTGAAAAAAATGATTTTTTTTATTATTTTCTAGATATGATGAAGATATATAAAAATAAAAGAACTAGGATGAAGCATCCTGTATTGTACAAATGTAGACTGTACAGTTTTGTGCACTGGTGCATTTACTCTTATAGTCTCGAGCAACAGTCCTTGTAGAACGTGTGCTCGCAAAGAAATTGCAATTTATACCGGAGACGGTCCCAGCATGTTACGCCATTCAAAATGTCGTCATTTCCTCGAAATGATTTGCACTTTAAAGTTTAAGGTCCTTCGTAAAGTAAATTTTAAATAATTCATTATAAAAAGACATGATAAATTATTCAAAAGTCGACGCAGTTATTCGTAATTGATTTATTTAAAGAGGACTTTTAAAGTTGCTCATTCTTAAGGGCGTTAAGAATTAAAGTTAAGTTTAAGTGTTAAGCTCAAAATTCCATTCTCCATTTTATTCAACTAAAATTATAGATAAATATTTTTTCGCTCTGTAGCGCTGATCTTTTTTCAAATATAAGACTGTGTACAGAGCGAAAAAATATTTAGTTTCGATACTTTTTGCATAAAACGAAGAATTCAAAATGTAACTTCAAAATTCAATATTTTCATTTTACCTAAAAAATATTTGAATTTTATATTTTTTCGCTCTGTACGCATAATTCTAGTTAAAAATGGATTAATTCTACAAAGGGAAAAAATTCTAAATTTAATATTTGTTCAGTAAAATGAAGAAATCGAATTTTTGGATTAGAACTTGAACTTCACTCTTAAGGGAACATTGTTCATCATGTGTATTGCCTTTAAAAAATTCCCAAATTCTGCTTTTTAGAGTAATTTAAATTTTTTAATTAAATTTTAATTTTTTTGCATTATTTTAAATTTAAAAGCATTGGGATTGATTTTATCAATTGTTCTTCTTATGAGAAATTGAAGTGTGAATAATAAGAAATATGAAAACTGTATATAATTTTGTTCATGAAGAAAAATAATGAAGTACCTTTATAAAACGTGTGGGTCACGTTCGGTCGATTATGTAGGTACATGAATATGTATATAGTTGCCTCGCATCACGAGTTATTTGCATCGGTCCAGTATGAAAAAAAAATAATAACAACTTGACCTGCACACCAGGGGACCACATACAGATATTCCAATATGGCGAAGGAACCAGATAAAAAGCTGGTTTTATCAACTATGTACCATACTGTACCATGCATGGAACACAGTTGATAGTCTTCAAGTTTTCATTGATTTTCTTATATTGTTTTCCCCAAACTTAGTTAAAAATATCCCCGGAGATTTAAATTCAAATAAATATTCAAATATTTAAATTCAAATTCCACACTATTTTCACGTAGCATTTTGGAATTGACAAAATGATTTTTAAATAATTATACAATACTTCTACTTCGTTTCTAGTCCTGTAACTTTTTGTTTTCTCAATTAAATAAAAGAAATCTGGATTCGATCAAAAGACTAATGTAAAATTTATTTTATCTGCGAAAAGAATTATGGGATGAGGAAGAGGGCCATAAAAAGAATAACACAGGGGAAACTAACTTTAAACGAACTGGAACCCATATTTGGAAACTTTCGTGCCACATTTCGCGTCTTTCAGAGTTCTTTTATTCTCCAATAAACATGATTTTAAAAAAATTTAAGTCAGTGACACTTTTATATAAAAGAATAATTAATACGTATATTCAGTTAAATTAGTTAATTATAATTAAATTAATTATAATGAATTTTTTTTCTTATTATAAAAGCTTTGAATATATTATTAAATTATTTTAAATAATTATTATAATTACATTTATCAATAAATAATAATTTGACAGAATTTATACATTTATTGAATTCAATAAAGTGCATAATTTACTTATATTTTTATATGTTATCAAAAAAGAGCTGAGGACTCCCACGTAATTATTCATTTCCGGAAGGTAATCATTTATTTAATGAGTACACATCATCATGTAATTTGTATGTGTTTTTCAAAGGTTACTACAAAGTAAGAAAGAAGACATTATTGTGAGGCTTTACTTTCCTCTTACCTTTCTATATAAAGGAAAAGTTATTCAGCAAAATATATTTTTCAAATCCAATATATTTTGTAATCCAAATAGAATTTTTTTTTAATTTGCTTTATATTGTTATAATTTTATTAAAGAAGGATAATTTTTATATGTAATATTTCGAAATTTTGAGTTATTTTTAGCATACACTGTCACGATTAAAAGGGTTTTAAGACTTTATAAACAAGATTTATGCCTTGAAGAATTAAAGAACTGCTCTCCCAAGTCGGTAATGAAAACACATTAAGTATGTAAGGACTACAGATTGAAGTGGTACAATCCACTTTCTATACTGGATGCATATAAGGAGATAAGGACTGGATTATTTAAATTCCATTATTAAATTCATATATTCGATTACTTGTTCTCACGATCCAATTTTTAATACAATAAATATTTTTCAGTAATATTTTTCACTTTATACGTAGAAATTAAAGATGTTTTAGGGTACTCTTCCCTTTGATGTGAAATTAATCATTGTAATATTCATATTTTGTTCTTATGATTGATAAATTCTATCTCTGAAAAATTTTTCAATTAAAAAAAATATAGATAACTTCCTGTAGTAAATTCCAAAGATTATAATTTTGAAAAAGAATCAAGACGAGGAAAGTAGTTAAGCCACTTAAGCTTTTCTTTGATAATAATCACTTGTTAACGGATACTGAAAAAAAAAATTATAGTCGGCGATAATTAACAAAATACGACTTATCATTTGATAAACGACATATTTCTTAGGTGCACTTTAAAACTACGCATATTAGAATAATACCTATGTACATTATTGCTTCTTAAAAGATGGATGCGTCTTTCAAATAAAAATTTAAAGAATAAAATATAATGTAATATTAAATTTTTCTTTTCAACCGATTTTTGAGAAAGGTTTAAAACGATTCCTCTGATATTCGCCCACGATCGGAAGTCGCCACTTTCATGTCCTTATATATTCTTTCTGACCGGTTAGCCCACGTTTATTTTCTTACGCCACAGCATTCATTGATTCCACATACATGTACTTAGTATCTACTCTACTGTTCAAAATAAAATACTTAATTTAAATTTGGTGCATGACTAGAATACAAAGGAATTTAATTCACATAACTTTAATATTCAGCAGCCCTTTTTCATATTTAAAAATTCTACCAGACCGGTATTTTTCTAAAAAATAAAATTATAATATTCCCCATATTTATAATAATCACACCTTGGTAAGAAATTCTGTAACGAGGGCATTAAATTCCTCGGGATATTGTAATTGTGGCTTGTGGCCTCCATTTTCGAAGATTGTGAGACTAAAATTATATCCAAATTTTTAGTAATCAGTTCTTTAATCATTTGTGTAAATTTACTTCCAGGCCACGAAACACTTACGTAATATTTATATGATTATAAAAAATGCCGGTAAAAGGTAAAAATAGGGAAAGTGTTACATGGCCTAAGATTTAAATTAGAAAAATTAGTTTACCTTGAATTAAGAATGTGCTCGTTCAAATATACGGCTTGTTCTTCGCTGACTAGACTGTCTTTTTTCCCTTGTACAATTAGAGTAGGACACTTTACTCTAGCAACGTAATTTTTACACACGTCGCCCTTATTTTTTTCACACAGTTTTTCTGTCGCATCCAGAGCCGCTTTCCAGATTTTTTTAAAGTAATCATATCCATAAATGGCCACCAATGGATCTCGATCTCGTGCTGGCCACATATCAACATTTCGGTCATCTAAGAAGAAAAATATACTTTGAAGAGCAATATTACATTTTTTGATTTTATAAGAATTTTAAAATATAAATTTTATTTTTTCCTTCTAGTTCCTTCTATACATACACATCACTTTATATACGTATTATTTAATATTAGTTTGAGAGAGCCTTAAACAATTTGATGCGTCCAAATGGACGAGAGAAGTGAAACAAACAAGACGTTTAATGATGTTGATGCCAAGTTCCAATCTAAAAACTCGATTTCTTCATTTTACTTAACAAATATTAAAATTGGAATTTTTTCCCTTGGTATAATTAATCAATTTTTAACTGGAATTATGCGTAAAGAGTGAGAAAATATCTAATTCAAATATTTTTTAAGTAAAATGAAAATATTGAATTTTGAAGTCAGATTTTGAATTCTTCGTTTTATGCAAAAAAATATCAAAAAATATATTTTTTCGCTCTGTACGCAGTCTTATATTTGAAAAAAGATTAGCGTTACAGAACGAAAAAATATTTATCTATAATTTTCGTTGAGTAAAGTGGAGAATGGAATTTGCAGCTTTACTCTTAGGTCCAACGCCCTTAATAGGAATAAAATATAGATTGGAATAAAATACAATTAAAAAAAAAAAATTAAAAACACTTACTCTCTTTCATTTTATACTCATGTGGCGAAAAGTAAGCTCTTGCACTAATTACAACCATTTTACGTATTTTTTCTGGAAACATCGAAGCCAGAATTATTGCAGAAATGCCTCCATGACACATACCGATTATTGAGAACTCTGAGTGACCAAGCTTTGTCATTAAATTACATGCCAATATTGCATCTCGTTCAAAAAAGTTGTCTGGATAGGTTCTATCAGGTGGCCTTGATTTTCCAAAACCTGGTGGATCCCACGCTATAATTCGAAATTTTTTTCTGGAAAGATACTCTATCTGTAGTTTTAGATGAACCGATGCAGTTACTGTAATAAAACGATGCAAAATTATAATCTGTCGATATGTACTTTTAAGTATAAAAAAATTATACATTTACCAATTTTAAAAGCTTTTTAAATAAAACTTAGAAAAAGTATTAAAAAAAAAAACTCACCCACCATGCCTGGCATCAGAAGTACAGGATGGTCGCCAGAACCGACTTGAATATAATTAATTTCCAGACCATTAATCGTGACTTTCTCCTCCTAAAAATACATATAGAACAAATATATATGCATACATTATTATTTATACTTTAAAAATATATACCTGAATCCCGTGCTCTGGATTTGTACTTGTCGGAAGTTCTTCCATTGCTGGATGTAAGATTACTTAACAATAGCAAAAGATGAGTTACAGTAAATGTTATAGTATTGTTTAATTGAAAATTCACTTTTGTGATTCTCGAAACCCTATATGAACGGTTGTGTGATCAGAGGTGGAAATATGTCCCTATTAACAATGTAAGGCAAGGTAGATATCAACATGATAAACAAAAAAATCAGCAAAAAAATGTTATCAAATCCTTATCGTTTGAAGGTGCTTTGTCATATCGACATTCTCGTCTTCAAGGCTGAATCTGAAGTAGTTGCAATTATAACTATTTTAAAATATGAGTTAGGTTTTACTAAAATAAAACACGCAAACAAATTTCAATGTGAAACAAAAAATTTTAATTAAAAATGATTAATCAATTCTACAACTCTGCTATATTGAAACTTGCTTCAGAACTTTTTCTCTAAAGGTTTTACATAAGCCCAAATTCCACCTTTCGCGTTGGTCAAGTACTTCGTTAGATCCCTCTTCAAAGGAAGCTGTGTTTTCGAAGAAATTTCTAAAGAATAATTCCTCAAAATCGTAGTCATTACCATCTTCATCATCAGCATCGCAAGCCTCATCCCGACACACATTCTAGGTCCAGCGCCAAAAGGTAGAAATGCAAATTTGTGAAGACGATTCTTCCTTTCTTCACTGAATCTATCCGGATCAAATGTCTCAGAATCTGACCAATATTTAGGATCCTTATGCAGTCCATGAGCAGAAATTGCAATAACCTGTCCTGGTTGAACTCGACAGGATAGTCCATCATACCCCACAAGTTGAGTTTCAGAAGTGCAGATTTTTCTAAATGTACCAGTGTCAGGAAAAAACCTTATCGACTCGTTTATAACTTGTTCCAAATAAATCAAATCTTTGCAGGCATCAACTGTTAATTCACCATTACACTTCATCAATACAGAATTAATCTCCTCTCTTGCCTTCTCTTGTATTTCAGGGTGGACGGCAAGTTGATATCCCAAAAAACTCAAAGTGTTCCCCACACTCTCATAAACGTCTATTATAAATGATAAAAAGTGAACAGTCAAATTTGTTTCTTGGTCTATTCCATCCGTCTTCTCAGCTTCCAACATAATGTGCATAAAGTCATTTCTAGTCCTGTCATCTTTTCTTTTAGAGCTGATAACGTCCCTTACAAGTTGTCGAAGAAAAATTTCCATTTCTTTCGAAACTACTCCCACGTTCATCAGTTTTGCAACAAGAGGGAAAAAGAAGAGTATTACTTGGGAGAAGTTACCTCTTAGTGCAGAATCCCCAAAAACAGATGTGACCATTTTTCCAAAAGCGCTGGAGTTGTCTTCAAAACAATATCCTTCTATGCCTAAGCCCACTGTCATTACGAGTTCACTTGTATATTTAGTGAATAACTCGTTCAATTCGAATTCCACGAGACCATTTTTCGATGCCAATTGTTTGTCCACGTATTTGTTGAACTTGAAGGATACTTCTCGAATTAAGGAAAACATTGCCTGCAACTTCCTGGGAGAGAAACCATTTGTTAGGGCAACTCTGTTTTCTTTCCATGTTTCAATTCCAGAGTAAAATGGATTTTTGATGAAAAGCGGATCCAGTTCCTGATGAAGGTTGATGGCGTTATTTCTGAAGCAATGAAAATCGGTTACCATTACTTTTTTCACAAGGTCTGCATCTCGAATAATTAGAATTGGTGTTGTGATCTGGTAGATTCCAAGCATACTGTAATTAGATTCATTTTTGTATAATCTTTCACATAAGGCACTGAAACTTTCTTGCAATGAAAATACTTTCCACATGTTGCCAATTAAAGGGAGATATCTTTCAGGAGTCGGAATTCCTTGTCTTTGCCAGTAATTGTAATTACTTTTTAAATAGTAAAACAAAACGATGAAAGTCAGGGACACTGATACAAAAATGTAGAGAAACATTATTGATTTAATTATTGGTTACTGATATATTTTGAAGGTATTTTCATCAGGCAACTGAACCACTTTTGTTATTAAAATGATATATTGTTTTCGAGCGAAAAGATTTATAAGGTTTAGAAATAGTAAAATGCGCTGCATTTCTTAGTAATTTTAAATTGATTTCTAAAGATAAGAAATACAAAGTATAAAAATGGGGCGCGGGGACAGATATCAATGCGATAATGCGTATGATTAAGAAACCTTCGAGTGTTTTCCTCTTCAATTAAAAAAATTATTATAAAATCGAAAAGCCGAGAATGATGATTCAATGAAGATTTATTCACTTCTCAGGTCACGTATAAGAATCAAGAATACACATTGAAGGCCAAATTTTCTAATGTTTAAAACAAATCAGCTAAAGTAAGATTAAATGTAAGGTTCTTGGCTTACGCACAGATAAGCAAATCTATCAGAGATTGAAGAGCTTGTACTTCTTAAATATTTATTTCAAAATTACATGTTTCGACGAACGAAATGACAGCACGCCACAAATGCAATCACCAGTGCACAATTACCACCGAATGTTTCATATCGACGTGTTTCATCTCGATCGTTTATTAAAATAAATATCTACGATCATCAAAAATCTTATATACGAAGGAGATGAGTTTCGCACAAGTATTCGAGACTCGATTTCGTTTAGTCCTACACTTAAATTTCAATTTTACATCACATAAAAGAGGAGTTATTTGAACACAAATATATTTGACTAAAGGACCTGGAGTTTCGAATATGTGTTGCGAATTTATGCAGTTGACGTCAAATGATTATAAAAATCCCTAATTGTTCCCTTGGAAATCACGGAGATACTGGGCAAATAGAAATATATCTGAAAGTAATCATACCAATTCGACTTAGACAAAAGAAGTTTCTCTAGTGAATAGTAGAATAATTAGTAGAATAATTGCAAGGTTGTGGGGATTCTTAGTGCAATGTGTTCACAAAATTCCAAAAAGAAACGGTGATTCATGATAGTTAATTATATTCGTATAGATAGGGATTGTATCGTAATTAGACCGAAGGGTGAGAATTACTTATCATGAGTCTTGTTGACCTCTACTCATAGCCCTATCATACTCGTCCCTGAGGTGTTTCTTGTACTTCGTCTGGTCGATCCAAAGTTCTGCGGCTTGAGGATTAAGTGGGCTCTCGTTATTGGGCTCTGTTAGAAAGATATGCTTCTGTTAGTAATCAATATACTAATAAATAATAATATACTCATTTCGAAATAAAATATTAAAATATTTGTTTTTATACTTACCACCTAGGAGTGACTGTATGGAGAGCAAAATTGTGCGAACATCGTACAAAGCGCTCCATTTATCCTTCAGGATATCCAAGCAGATGTTGCCGGCGTTGTCTACATTTGGGTGAAAACATGACGTTACAAAGCGCACTGATGGCGCGCTGTAAGGATAGCTCTGAGGAAATTCCAGCGTCAACTTATAGGTCAAACCAGCATAGACCTGCGAAATAAAAATATTTCCAGAGTTAAAAGTGTCCTTTTGGACATTGTTTACATTCCTTTTCTGAACTCAAACCCAGACCTTAAGTGTATATCGTTTTATATTTCTGAAATAAAATAATAAGGTTGTTAATAAAATATATCAAATGTAATTACCGTGTCCACAGGTCCTGTGATAGTTCCTACCCACTTGAACAGGTTTTCTCCTTCCGGAAAAGCAGAAACACCTTTCTCTGAACTCATCATCAGAATCATGAGTTCTTTTTGTAGTCTGCAGAAAATGAATTAAGTGAATTACGTGGACTTGTAATAAATTTGGTATTTTATCATATACCAGTTTTAAAAATATTGAAGGTTAAAGTAGGTAACAAAGGTAAGTTTATATTTAGATAGGAATAAAGATAAGCTAGATAAAAATATAATTACTTAAAAATAAAACTATCGATCGACCTAAAAATCGAAAATTACTATTGAAATATTGCGCAAGTATAATTCCGCTTATGCTCACTTTTAGATTTTACTTGAATTGATTTTTTTAATTTTTAATAAATAAACGATTTCTTAAAAAGAAACCTATAATTAATATGATTTTTGTGATGATTTAAAGATGGTTCTGCACAAAGTACATTGAATTAACAGAGTAGAAAACATCTTTAACACTACATATTATTAGAATTTGTAAAATAAACATTGAAAGAGAACAATGAAAAACAAACGTTAAGATCCTTTAAAAAATCATATGTTTACATTGATCATAAAATTGAAAAAATAACGTTGTAATTACAAATATTTTTTTCAAAGTCGCACTTTAAAAGGCTATTTAAATAATGCAGTATTGCAGATATGCAAAATAAAGAATCAAACCCCATCAAAACGAATTTGAAATTCAACTTTCAGCTTAAAAGAAACCTGAAGAATAAAATATGTCTATCACCATTTTCTCGAATTCTTGCGCAACCCTCAAGAATGTTGCACTTTTATAAAACGCATCTGACAGAGCGTTTTATAAAACGGGCAAAACAAATCTAAAGCATCAAGCCTGCAGGTTATGTTAGCCTACATTCTCAATCGTCTTTAAAAATCTTCTCAATCTCTAGAGGCAATAAATCCAAGACTATAATGTTTCCTTCGAAAAATAGAGAAAATATGCAACCATTATAATGAATTCTAAAGTTACTAATGTAACGCATCAGTGGTACGTTTTTTTTACCGTTTGCTAACTGCATGATTATCTTTCGATAAATTTGGCTTCTCCTCCTTAGCTTTATTCTGTGGATTCTGAGACGAGTAGAACGGATTGATGTTTTGTGCCATGCCTGATTGTGACCAAGGGGAAGAAGAAGAATGTCAAAAAATGAAAGGAATCCTCCGATTTTTTGAGAGCCTAGACGGTGATATCACAACAGACAACAGTCCACAACAGTCACTGAAATTAAATTAGTGAAATTTGAATGCTCCCATATTGCTCTCGTATTCCTAGAACTTTTAACTATAAAGGTTACGCGATTCCTAAGTTCATGGTGAGGGACGGGTGGTGCGAAAACTTTAGAGGGGTCGTTTCTGTGACGTCAATAATCTTCTCTTTCAACGTACGCATTTGTCCTTTTCTGAGATCAATTTAAAAAATATAATCAGTAATGAACAAATAGCAATCACGCTATATTGAATATTTAAAATATTCTTGATACAAGCGATCGGATATTTTCTATTGAAGCCAAAAAAACCAGGGGACACGGCTGGGTAAGTAAAATACCCAAGATTAATTTTATGGCTTTTTACAGCAATTTACCTGAATTTACTAGGTATTATCAGGCCAACTGGAGCCCCGTACTCTACTGCGCATGCGTTGCACTCGGTATCTGATTGGTTGCTATTCGCGCG
>CAJFCP010000117.1:79931-218131 GCA_904066005.1 Synergus itoensis | reverse complement strand
TGCGGGCGCAACTGTTTCGGATTTGGTGACTATAGCGGAAGTCGAGTGTATTTTAAGAAAAGACGAAGGCTTGAGTCCAAGAACACTCTAATAAGGACATTCAACTCCGGTGGTGGGGGTAAGGCAGCCGTGAGCCCAAAAACGTTGTCGGCGGTAGGGGCCAAATTTCGTAGCGCAATTCGTTCCATTCCCGGTAAGAAGGTGTGAATTCAATTTGATTAAAGGTGATATCATACCTCTGCAAAAATTTTGCTTGCGCAAGATATTGTGCAATGGAAATGGTGAAAGATTTTCTGCTTTGCAAGCGGAAAAACTTCTTGGCGGGAAGTTTTGAATTATAATTTTGTTTTCTTCATTATAAAATATAAAAATTGCATTGGAAAATTTAGATTTAAGTAATATAGTGTTTTTTTCTTTGTTAATTGTTCCAATGCAATTTTTATATTTTATAATGAAGAAAACAAAATTATAATTTAAAACTTCCCGCCAAGAAGTTTTTCCGCTTGCAAAGCAGAAAATCTTTCACCATTTCCATTGCACAATATCTTGCGCAAGCAAAATTTTTGCAGAGGTATGATATCACCTTAAGCATATATCGTTTTACTTGAGTATCCTTGTTCATATCCAGAAAATTTTAGGGACCCCCACCAAATGCTGGCCCCAAGGCCCCCACAAACCTAAATACGGCTCTGACTTTAATTTATATATTTAACGCAATTTTAATTATTTAAAGTGAATTATGAATTATTTATTATGAATTATTTAAACATAATTAATTATGGTTAAATGATGTTAAATATTGTTGGTCTACTATAACATTTTCACACTATTCAACAAAATAATATTTCTTTTATACAAACGATTAACAGCATTTCTACTCATACCTATTTTCTTTTTTAGTAAATAAACTTTAGTAAAATTTTGGTAAAATCTAGTTTTTGTTTTTATTTGGGATAAAGATTAAGTATTTGAATAAGAAAACAAGTGAGAGCAGGTTATGTCAGAAAGTTGACGTCCCTGTCATTTTCGAGCAGCTGATCTTGGTTTCACTCTTGTTTTCAAGATTGTGAATCAAGAGTCGTGCAATTTTTGAAGTTGAAGATTTATTTTTAGTGCGGTGCAATGGTGCGCGTGTCTTCAATGAATCGTCGCTATCGTTTGTCTTCCGATTCGTTTTAATTAGGAACATAGTGCCACAAGCTTTTGCTTCTTGTTGATTTGTGTTGAAAATTCGACGTGGTTCGAGGAGACTTTCATGCACCTCGTCTTCCCCAGGACTGCAGATCATCGTCAAGGCCGAGAAAAATGCGGAGAACAAAAGCCAGCATTTTTCACGACATTTATAATCAGCCATACGATGATTGCTCGCGAGTTAAGCTCTATTCGAGCAGCAAAGGTGATTTTGTTTAGGTTACGTTTGCTATTTCCTATAGCTTTCCTAGAATAGAAATGAATTTTCCAGAACGGAGAGATTCAAGTTTAAGAGATTGGGCATGACGTTTCAAAATTTGGAGTAGAATTGTATAACTAAAATGACATTTTATGTTTACAGCGAGTCTTCAAATGATGCAACGCATGTCATTATTGAAGAGATTAAAAGTACATGATGGATGTGTCAATTCAATTTGTTGGAATAACAGCGGGGAATTGATATTGTCTGGAAGTGATGATCAGCACCTGGTTCTTACAAATGCTTACACTTATCAGGTATTTTTTATAATTTATGTCTGCTTTATTATTTTATTTTATTAACAATTTAATGAGTTCTTTATAGTTGCGCGAACTAAGCTACTTGACTGAATTTGGTCTGACAAACATATCAGAAATGAAGAAAGAAATTGCAAGATTTCCGATTTTCTTAGTCATCTTATATTGTACGTCTAAAAAACTGATAATTTCATCATTTTACACCGAAAAAACGAATTGAAAGTTAGTTCAGAACTTGAAGAAATAAAAGTATCCATGTAGCATGGTAAGCTTTCAGTTATTTTTGCGATTTTAAGTTTATTATAGCGTATTAACGTGGGAGATTATTCATTAAAATGGATAAAGAATATGTAACACATTTTTGCTTTTGATTACTATCACTGTGATTCAAATATTCAGTGTCTATCACACTTCATTCAATATACTGAGTCACTTGACAGTGTACACTGTACACACTGAACACGTGCTCTGATTTGTATTTAGATTCTACAAACCTACTATCTACAATTTTTTATTCACACTAAAATCTCGTGCCTCCATCCTCTAGATTTTCTTTGTTTGAATTTCGACCCGTCATAAGTTTAAGTATCACGTGATGTAGTTATTTTTATCACTTTGATGTTCAAGGCAAACTTGTTAAAATAGTGGAGCAAAAATTAACATGGGTCATGCCAAGTTGATTCAAATAAATGAAATGTCTTCACCAACTTTTCATTATATAAATTTATTTTCTTTAAAAGGATTTAGCAACTGAAATTAACGCTATGCAAAAATACAAATCTACGAAAGTTCATTTTATTTTTACTCATGCATATAGTGTAGGAAAAATTTTTAGAAATGTCATGTCAACATCACTGAATCATTTCGTATTAAATAAACTCATATCTATTTTTAAAGAAATTTTGGAAATAGTGGATAAGAATAGAAACTAAATGAAAATAGTTCAATTAAAAGTTAACGAAAAGTTAATAGTTAGGGTGGATTTGCGATAGAATTTTTTGGAATTTGAATACGTATCAGTGAAGTCTTTTCAAGGAAATAACATTTCTGTCAATTCGCTTTTGTCAAGGTCTGACATTGGCATATACAGAATTGCACTGTCTTTGCCAAAGAGATTGAAACCTCAGCACGTGCACGCTCCGCTCTAATTTTACTATTCTAATCTCTTAATCCTAATTTATATTTTTAGGGAAAAATCCCTGATGAAAAATATGTCAAGGGTTTTGCAGAAAGCAAAAAAAAATTTTATTAAGTTCTTTTGTCTTAGGAAACTTTACATATGCTAATCCGTTTTTATTAATTTTGGTTGATTTTATTTCATTTCAGGTATTAACGGACTATAAAACCAGCCACAGAGCAAATATTTTCAGTGCTAAATTCTTGCCTAATACTGGAGATCATCGCATTGTATCATGCAGTGGAGACGGAATCATTCTTTACACAGGTATGATTCCGAAAATTGTATTTCTTCCTCTGTTGCCAATTCTGTTGTTTCTGTCTTAATTTTTTTTTAAATAAATATTTTGTACTAATTTTTTAGACCTGATGAGAAGAACAGAGACGTTTCATAATCAATTTAATTGCCACAGTGGAACGACTTACGAAATCGCTACAATACCTGGTGAACCTCATAATTTCCTTAGTTGTGGTGAAGATGGAACAGTGAGATGGTTTGACCTTCGAATAAAGGACAAGTGCCATGAGCCACGGTGTAAAGAGGTAAACCTTTTTCTTCAATTTTCCATTTTAAAAAACTCTAACTCAAAATATGAATATTTAGATTTGTATTCAGCAATCTATAACTTAATTAATTTCTTATCTTCTTCAATCAGGATGTGCTTATTTCTTGTCAACGAGCCGTAACTGCACTCTCTGTTAATCCGGTAATGCTTCATCAAATCGCTATTGGTTGCTCAGACAGCACAGTCAGAACCTTCGATAGAAGAATGCTTAGTACACAGGCCACAGGTAAATGAAAAGGATTTGGATTGATTGATTAATATTATTTTCTTATACGGATTATATGTATATAACTAATAATATTATTCTTACAGGTTGGGTAGATAATGGCACCACATCGAGACCATTATGCAGTTTCACTGTTCCTGAATTTGAAGGAAATTCCTATAGAATAACATCCTTAAGCTACAGTCCGGATGGCCAAGATGTCCTCGTTAGTTACAGCAGCGATCATCTTTACTTGTTCAGCGTAAAGGTACTTCCTTCACTGTTCTGGATTAACTTAACTAACAAAAATTAAATTTCTATAACTATTTGATTTGCGTAGGATCAAGGAAGCATACAGTTAAAGAAAAATGCTTCACTTGGAAAGGGAAAAGGCAAAAAGCATCCTTTGCGATCTCCACAACCAGTTCGGCGGTTAAGACTGCGAGGTGATTGGTCCGATACGGGACCAGATGCCCGTCCAGAACGTGAAGGAGGCAGACGTAGTGGAACAGGTAAGCTTGTATCTTTTTTTTTTTCATTTTAGGGACCGTCAGCGAAACTGAATTTCCTAAACATTAGACATTAATAACAACAATTTTTCTTTTAGAAATCGCTCAAGCTAGACCCGTCCTTCACACTTCTCTCATGCAGAGAATGACTGACGTTCTCAGCAGAATGCTGAACGACCCAGCAACTAGGGCAGCTTTAAGTGGAGGAGGTGAAGATAGTTTAGAAGGCGTTATGGAACAGCACGTTGAAAATAATCAGAGTAATAGTGAAAATAGCGGGGAAAGTAACGCCGAGAGAAATAGCGAAAATGGAAACGTAGAAGCTGGTATACCACAAGGTGAGTTTAATAAAACACGCTTTCTCATTTGAGGAAATTCAATGTATAATGATTTGTATTTTTTAAATAGATAACGTCGTTAGTAATGAACAAAACGAAAACCAGTCAAGTGAAGAAACACAAGGAGTAGAAAATACGAGGGAAGAGAGTGATGGAGTTCAACCGACTGGTAAGTATCTTTAAAAAGTTTCAGGAATAATAATGAATGAGATTGTAAAGTGGTTTGAATTCTTTTAGACCAATTCATTCTTTTTCATTTTAGATAATGTTGATTCCGTCGTTGAAACTCAGCTCACTACGAGTAAAACTGTACATAATCAAGTAAATATGCACCAGGGAGAATTGAAAAGCGAGAGAATTGAGAGTCCGAAAACAGACGAGGCAGCTTCTACAAGTGCGGAGTCTGTTGAGAGTAAACCTGTTTCCAAGACTGAGACTGTCCCTATGGAAACTGAATCTAGTCATGTAGAGGAGGTAAGTCCTCTTCAATCCTTTATCTCGAGTAAACGTCGAAAAGCTCGACTTACGGCCGAAAGTGGCAGAAGCGAAAATGTGATGGGCTCCTCCAGTACAGATGTAGGAAGTAGTCGCGAGGGAAGCATAATGGAAAATCTTCAAGACCGACTTACGACGATGAGAGACGGATTTTTCGAGAGGTATGATACCTATCTCTTATTTTTATTCTTTAGACAATAAATCGATATCGATAAGAAATTACTACATATTAAAGTTTTTCCTTGGTAAATTTCAGGCATGGTAGTGAACCTGCAGTAAGTTTAACATATTCGGACAAAAGTTCAACTAACGCCACCATTTCTCTCGGAGTTGCGGATGAAGTAACACGCGACAGTTATCATCCAGGTATATCAACTTTTAGTTAAAAATATTAATAAAAATTTGTTTCATACCACACATTCTTGATTTTTTAAATTTCTATTTTTCAGAACCTTCTGTTAGTCAAACTAACAGGGTAGAAATGACTGATGCAGGTCCAAGTTGTTCGTGTAATAGTCAATCTAATTTTAACGATATCAGAGAAAGTGAGTCTACTTTTGTTATAAAATAGAAACTCGTTCGAAAATTGATATTTTTAGTAATAAACTTGTAATAACGACTCCCGATTACCATTTTTTTCAGGAACAGAAGAAGATGTATATAATGACAGTGACGATGAAGAAATGGAATCAGAAAGAAGGTGCGTAAATAGTTAATTTAAAAAATCTTGAATATTGTGATAATTTATTAATTTTTCAGGCTTGACAACGCTATTGAAGTTGAAATGGATGAAGCAATCGCTAATGCCCGTTCATCTCAGGGTGACGAAGCCTTCGATGAATCGAACTTAACAGATCTGCATATCAAGCAAAAATATATGGGACATCGCAATGCAAGGTACGCACTTATATTTTGCGCCTTCCAACTGATTGATGCATTAACTTAATTAACTTATTAAAATATTTCGAGGAACATATCTTCGGTATTACATATTTGAAAAAAATTGAATTTTAAATTCTGATTTACTGTGGAAATTCTCAAAAATAATTCTTTGCATGGAATTTCAATCTACATAAATCTAACAGAGATAAAAATATTCAAAATAAATTTAAATAGTCAAGTTTCTGATTTTAAAATGAAAATTGATCCCAAAAAATAATAGAGATAAAAAAGTACCTGAATTTGCAAATGGAAAGTTTCCGGAAGATTTTTTAATCTAGAAGATAATTTGGGTAAGTTTTTGTTGAAAAACGCGTCCATGTCCGAGTGCCTACGTGTTTGTCCTGCTAACAAGTTAGATGAAAAAACTCGTTAGCGAGACATTCGTTAGTGATTTAACTTGGCGCCAAAGTCCGCCGGATGTAACAGTATTGGATTCTTTTTGGCGAAGCACGAGATGTAATCCTATTTGGAGCGTTGTATCTGCGACTAAACGCGACAATGTCAGCGAGATTCTTCTCTCTCCCTTTTTCTGGAGAAAACACTACTCAAAAACTCACAAAGTCCCAAAAAAGCCTTCGAGCGGACTGGGTCGTTTAGAATCAGCCCAACCAACTTTCTCATCTTTTGCCTTCCCTCGTTTGACTCTAGTTTCTTTAGGACAATGATCAAAGAAGCGAATTTCTGGGGCGATGATTACGTCATGTCTGGTAGCGATTGTGGTCACGTCTTTGTCTGGGACAGAGAGACTGCGAAACTTTGTATGCTTCTCGAGGCCGATCAGCACGTCGTCAATTGTCTCCAACCCCATCCTTTTCTGCCGATGCTGGCTACTTCCGGAATTGACTACGATGTCAAGTTGTGGGCTCCGGTCAACGTGGAATCCAGTTTCGATGAAAGCTTCGCGGAAGATGTATGTTTGAATTTAAATTTAAATTTGAGTTTATGGAATTTTGAGAAAATTTATGAGATTTGAAGGTATCGAGATGACTCTATGCTTCGCACAAATGTAATGATAATATTTTTTTTACAGCTGCAAAAAAGAAATGCTGTTATGCTGGAAGAAACCAAAGATACGATCACAGTACCTGCCGTATTTATGATCAGAATGCTAGCCTGTCTTAATCAAATTCGAAGAGGTGAGGTTTGAGAAGCTCATTTAGAGTCTTTTTAATGTGATATTATTTTATTGTAATTTGACAAATGCTACTTTTTTCGCTATATTTGTCTATCAAACAAAATTTTTAAATCCGTTTTTAAAAATCTGGCTCGACAATTCTCTTTAAAAAAACGTTTTCTCTTTTAATTCCAGGGAGAGGTCGTAGGAGTAGAAGCAGTGATGAAACGGATGAAATGCGAGGTGGCTAAAGCACTCACACTTTCTCGTAATGATGAAAACTTTTTGATAGCCATTTTGACATCACATTTTGAGGACCCACGCGTTAATTTCCTTTTTCCTTTGAAATGCTCAACAAGAATTTTTTAAGTCTTCGCGAAGAATGCATAGTCTACATAGAAGAATGCCTATATTTTGTAATATCCCGCCGAAGAGAATTTACACATCTAGCTTGGAATTGATTTTAATCTCGATAAAGAGATTTTTTCGAGAGAAATATAGATTTTGCAGCTAAGAGGGTACAAATTTCTAGAAAAAAAAGTCACACCAAAAATGTTATTTTCCGTACGAAAGGGAAGCATCTGGTTTTTGCATTTTTATCCCGATTGAAACTAGAGTAAAAATAGTATCGGACTGTTTAAAAATCATATCCACTTTAGTATGACGTATTATATCTTTTGCGTGCAATAGCAAGCGATAGAGTAACAGGTTGTGAGATAATAAATAAAAGCAGATTCTTCAGAGGTGATCATCGGACGGAATTGTCATTCTACTTTTAAAGTTTGAGGCATTTTGCAATAGCGTGTCGAAATGTGTGCCTTAATTGTATCGATAAATTCTAAAAGTTGAGAGAGTGGTCACTGATATTTGGATAATTGAATTAAATAAATTGAAAGGTAACGTTGCGTCCGCAACTTGAAATCTGTATCATAAACGCCTCACACCTCTGGAGGATTTCCTAATTGACTGTAGATAGGTTCATTAGCATTAAGCACAAGTTCCTGGAATAACTTGAAATTTTAGACTCTAGGTTTATAGCGAAGAGTGCTTTTGCCACAATGCTTTTCAAACTTACATTCATGTGGATACTTTTACAGAAAGAAAGTAAATTGTAGGCATTTTGTTAATAATAAAAGCTTCGAAAGAATGCAACTCTGATCTTTTAACTTCTCTTATTTTATTACTTGTGTAGTTTTAATTGTAGCAATTTAAAGTGAATGACCAAGGGCAACTGAGATTCTATTTCGTCACTGTGGAATAAATAACTGGATAGCGGAAAGAGTTCACAACAAAGCATCTTTCAATGAGAAGCCTTCCATCGATAATGTCGTCGGCAACAAGTAAATTGTTTCTTAGTTTTACGAGCACGCTTCTAAATAATGTGAAAAAAGTATTAGCGATCAAGTCGAATATCCGACGTTATTCTATGAGTGCAAAACCAGGTCATACGATTGAGGTAATTTTTGAATAAATTAATAATTGAATATTCATACGGTAGCTTGTTGACGGGTGAAATAGATAATCTAGTTGCAATGTTTTTTCAGGAAGGAAAAGTACATGTTGATGGTATTGATATCAACTGTGTCCAGGTCGGTGCTGGAAAACATCCGGTTTTATTGTTACCAGGTGTAATGGGTGAGTTTCTATTTAAAGAAAAAACAAAAAAATTCAAAACGATGTTAAATTGTTAAATGAAAGCTTTCTTGAAAATTTTCCATATTACTCACTTCAGATCCGATAGATTGTTGGACTGTAATATCCGTGGAGTATTTTATCAGGAGAGCGTAGCTGCTATGTATAACATATACATACCGTAAATTGATAAGCAATCTTGCGTTTATAAATAAATAATCAAATTTTGTTATATCTATGAAAGTATATTGCAATATTGTTCAAATTTCTTTTGCAAAAATATTAAAACAAGAACGATATCATTTTTCATATTTCTTCTCCTGGTATCTCATATTGTGAGCAAAAATTTTGAAATTAAAATTAATTACATAATTAAGGGTGTTGGAGCCAAGTTCTAATCTAAAAATTCGATTTCTTTATTTTACTCAACAAATATTAAATTTGGAATTTTTTCCTTTTGTAGAATTAATCCATTTTTAACTATAATTATGCGTACAGAGCTAAAAAATATCTAATTCAAATATTTTTTAAGTAAAATGAAAATATTCAATTTTAAAGTCAGATTTTGAATTCTTCGTTTTATGCAAAAAATATTTATCTATAATTTTCGTTGAGTAAAATGGAGAATGGAATTTTGAGCTTAACACTTGGGTCCAATGCTCTTAAGAGGTGGAATTAATTACAAAATATAATATTTTTTAGGAACATCGTGGACAGATTTCAAACCGCAAATAGAGAACTTGTCCAGAGACAAATTTAGAATTGTAGCATGGGATCCACCAGGATATGGAAAATCTAGACCTCCTGATCGAACTTTCCCAAAAGATTTTTTTGAACGAGATGCTGTATGGGGATATAATTTAATGAAAACTTTGGGCCATTTACAATTTTCGTTGCTTGGTTGGAGTGATGGTGGCATAACGTCCTTGATTCTCGCTTCCAAATTTTCGGAAAACATTAGAAAAATGATCCTAGTTGGTGCCAACGCTTATGTTTTGCCTGGTGAACTTAAAATGTATGAAAGTAAGTACTGTTTTTAATTGGATACTTTTTTAAATTTTTCTTAGGATATCTGATTGTTCGGAATAGACATCAATTCAACTTATCTTATTAAAAAATTTGGTAAAAACAAATTATTTTTAGAGATAAAAAATATTGACACTTGGTCAGCGCGAATGAAAGAACCTTTATTGGCTATATACGGTGAAGACTATTTTAGAAAAACCTGGGAAACGTGGGTAGAAACAATGACAAAACTCTACGAGGAAAATAAAGGTGATATTTGCAAAGATCATGTCGCCAGGATAAAATGTCCCACTTTAATTGTACATGGAAAAAAGGATGTTATGGTTGATGAAGAACACCCGACTTATTTAAACAAACATATTAAAAACTCACAGTGAGTATATAATATATAACTCTTAACATCTACTTAAAATATAATGCAACTAGTTTGAAAAAATCTATAATGAATATACTTATTTCCAGAGTCAAAATCTTTGAAAAAGGAGCTCATAATTTGCACTTGAGATATCCTGAAGAATTTAATTTATTGGCAACAGAGTTCCTTATGGAAAATTCAAAGTTTTAAAAATAATACTTTTTTTTTTAAAGAATCTGAAACGAAAATAAGGGGTTTAAGGACAAAACACATTATAGGTTTAAGTCTCTTTTATTTTAGGCGTTCATATAATTTTCATATCACTTTGTAGAACCCGAATAATTGCAAAAGAGATAGAAGTTCTCATATTTATATACAGCTTTTATTGCTATTATTCCTTGATTTCAATATTGAGTACTCTAAGCAATTGTTCGGTTAAATCTGAATTTGTTAAACGAAATGAGACAAGTCCCGGCGCAAATATACAATTTCTTCAATAACCAATCTTCAATCAATTCTCGCTTTTTACAAGGCAATTAAAATTCGTCTTCTATTACAAAACTTCTCAATATAAATATCTCCAAAATGAGAACCGTTCGTGGAATGTTTTCTAAATTACTTAATTGAATATTTACAATTAATCGAACTTGAAGAAAGTTAGAATTGGCACCAAATGTGATTAAAACTATTATTTGTCACTTGCACTCGAACGCTCGGGACTTAAAAAGCGAGACGGTCTTTACAAATTGACAATCAAATTGATTTATCTTGATTAGTTATCCTGTTCTTGTTGAATTGTATTTAAATTATTAAAATTAAAGAAGACTGTTAAGTAATATAAATCTATTTGTGAGTTTAGTCTCTTTGCAATTTACGTAAATCTGAAACCCATTCTATCCTATCCCCTTCATTTTCCCATTTATCTTGTCTAATTGGCTCGATAAATTAGCTGCCCTAATTCAGTTCTGCAACGCCTGTGCACTAAGTAATAATAATGTGTCAAGAAAACCATCGCTTACAGATAAATTGATTGAAACCTTGAAACTAGATCTACTAGAATTATTAGGTACAATGTTGTCTACAGTTACGCATCTCAAATCAGCTTCGAAGGCCCGCGAAGGTTACTCGCGTTCATTATCCATTTGCATACACTATTGTGCATATAAATACGTAACGACATTTATATTCAGTGCGTATACGTACTTATGCTTTGGACACTCGCCCAAACCTTAAAAGAAATATGGACAGTTTTCATTAAATCTCTAATCGATATCAATTGCATCTGGATCGTTATTCTTTTACGCTAAATAAATATTTACAGGGATATTTACATTTAACATGTACACTTTTAAAACTGATTCGCATTGGCTATTTACAAACAAAACTCGATAAATCCTCCTCACAATCGTTCGTTTGAGATTCAATCTTCGGTTTCATATTAAACTTCTTCAGAATTCATCAAGTTTCGTTTCAAATTGCCTTCATTATTCCACGAGAGAATTTAAATATTTGTTTTCGCAGCGATTACAATAATTTAGTTACAAATTAATATTTAATATAATATAATTATTACATAATAAATCTTTGATTAGAAGAAAAATAAAAACTTAAATGACTATTAAATTCTCTTCAACTCTCAGTTCTCGAGTGACGGATTTACATGGATCTTACCATAGTTCTTAAAATATAAAGATGAAGTCGTAAATGGCAATAGTAAAGATCGCTGGGATAATTACATATTCAAATTTTGTTCTAATTTTCTTGAAATTTTATAAAAATTAGATACTATTAAGTAGTTGTGACTGCCGAAATAAAAAAAATACAATAATTTGTGCGTTTTACGCTGAATGAAAATAGAAGCAAGCGATTGCAACTACATAAGAGTAGAAAAGCGTTGGGACTCTGGACTATTTCTAGTCTAATGATTAATGAAAATGTGCAAGTTGAGTTTCTTTTGAAGAATATCCACTTGAACAAAGGCACGCTTGAAATAGGTAACGTTCTTTGAGAAAATATTGTCATTAAAAAATAAAAGTTGCTCACCCCCAGTCGTTCTCGCGTTTCACACAAAAACAACAATAAATACAAGCATCGCAAATATATATCCTACATCTATACAATATACATTCAGAATTGAATTCTCCTTAATCTGAGTATCCGAAGCTACTACCGATTTCCCTGATTATAAAAATTATCTGTGGACTAACAAGTCCGCTTCCTTTTTGGAGACTTCCTTCGTTCAGTAGTATGCTTCCAATTTGAACTGACCGAGGATTATTTTTACGTCGTGAAAGGTGGGTCTATTCTCTGGTTGCAAGTCCCAAGCCTGTTAAATCATTCATCTCTATTTTCTCATTCTAATTAGAAATTATTCTAAGAAAACTCTACAGCTATATCCCACTTTTGTTTTAGGCAATAAAATAATTTTATGATGTGTAAAAAATTGAAGTCTATGGTTGTAAATTGTTAATAAAAAATAACAGTTATTTAAATTCAAACTTACCTGTTTCATGATCTCGTAGATTTCTGCTGGACATCCATCAGGTGCTTCCATTATGTTGCCCTCTTCCACGCTTTTCACAACGTCTGCCAATTGCTGAAATTATTTTCAGCATTATTGGCAAGGGCTCAAAAACAAAGTTGTGGAATTGTAACAAACTGTCGAGGAATTTTTCTTAAGATACTTACTAATCTGGAATATGGTACACGGCCGAAAGAGTAAATTTCCCAGAGGAGAATTCCGAAGCTCCACATATCAGATTTATTAGAAAATTTCTATAAATAAAAAGAAGACAATTATTATTTAAAAAGGTTGAAAAAGACTGCAGAATTCCATTAAGTTCTTATTTGGTTTTAAAAGAAAGGAATGTGTGTGAATTACATTGTGCTTTAAAGCTTCGGGTGCGGTCCATTTTATGGGAAGCTTTCCACCATCGAGGCTAAAGTTTTCATCTCGTGCCAAACCAAAGTCTGAGACTTTTGCAGTTCCATCTTCAGCTACGAGAACGTTTCTTGCAGCTAAGTCTCGGTGCACGACATGTCTAGATTCTAAGTAAGCCATTCCAGCACATGTGTCACTGAGAATAGAAAAAGTTTTCGAATGTATGATTTGCTTCAGTGCTTTAAATTAAAATGATTTTTATAAAAATAAATCAGAAGAAAAATTCATCGTTTAATATTAAGATAAATTTCTTACAATGCAAAATTAATCTGATGCCTCTGGGTTATGTGCAACCTTCCTCTGGATCTGAGATAATCCACTAGGGATCCATTGCTCATATACTCGGTGACAAGGTACATATGTTGATTGTTAAAAACGAGACCAAGAAGCTTGACTAAATTGTCGTGAATCAAGGAGGTCATCAAACTCGCTTCAGCTAAAAATCTTTGTGCCGCTTCGCTGTTGTCCTTCAACTTCTTCACGGCGACTTTTTCGCCTTGATAATAACCAAGAAGAACGTCACCAAATTCTCCTTTCCCTATACACTCTCGCAGTTCCAATTCGTCGGTTTGAATGACCCAGCCAGCTTGTACGAAGGCTTGTGGGTCTACGCAAAAGTCCTGCTTGCCCTGTTTTGGCAGCGATTTTGTTAATTGCGTACACAAACCGTCTGCATCTAACTCGTAATGCTCGACAAGGAGCGCCAGGTTCTCGAAGAACTCCTCGTCGTCTATTGTTAACTGATTGTTTTTATATTTCACTCGGTAATGTTGCACGCGCCCCTGATAGCATACACAAAGCGTATAATCGCCTGGAAAATTCGTTGACTCCCGAACTAAGAACAGGCCGTCTTCTCTGGGCCGCAACAATGTTTCTGCGGTTTCTCTTGATATCTTCCCGTGAAACCACCTGAAAAGAAAATACAAAATTGGGGATTAAAACAATTATCTCGTTTTTGCAATCTTAAAAATTTCAACAACCGTCAACTGGGGAAATTATTATTCCTGTTCAGATCGCAACTTTTGCAGTAAGTAATTTTTCAAGTTTGATTAAATTGAAGTTTCGAACGTCTAGACTGACGATTTTCTTTACATTTATTGGAATAAAAATATTTAAAAAATGTTCCCAAAATCTAAAATTGTTATTTATATACTTGCAGAAATTTACCCGGTGTTGCCCAAGATTTTAAGGGATTTTATAGAATTTAAAGAAATTTTAAAGAGACTTTAAAGGATTGCAAAATATTTTAAAAGCTTTTAAGGGATTTCAAGGGATAAAAAGACTTTAAAGGATTAACTTTTTTCAATATTCTTAATCCAATAAATATAAAAAAAGAAATAAAAGAAGTTCGTCAGTCTAGACGTCGGAAACTTCAATCCAATTCAAAATTGTTTATATTTTATTCCACGACTTTTTCAGATCATTTAGTAGGTTTCGCAGCAACCCTGAACTCATTTTGTCCCAAAATTACCACAGTTATAACGGTGCAAGAGATTGTCAGCTGATATACGTACGGCATAGCATTTAGCTTTACTTCATGCCTAGCATTTGAAGGCAAGACATTGTTTCCAGTATGATTGCCAGCAAGATGTCCAGCGTTAGTGGAGTTGGAGGTGTTGATGACTGGTGCAGAAGTAGCATTAATGTGTGAACTTAAATTTTTCGAAGTAATGTTCGTGTGTGTTGACATGATTGGAGATACTGGATGGGAAGGAATGTTGGAAGCAGTTAGGTTTGAAGAATTTGAATGTTGAGTCGTGTTATGTATCAAGGAATGAGAAGTTATGGTTGAAGGAATAGTGTGGTGATTTTGGTTGCCATCAAGTTTTGCTATACGGGCTGGTGCTGGTACATTTGGGTAAACACCACCCGCACTGTGATACGTTGGCATTACTGCTGGCGCCAGGGTAGGCGATGATCTTCTGCAAACAAAAATATTATCCCACCATTAATAAAGTTGAATTGTAAATGAAATTAGTGGTCTAAAAAAATAAATCTCTAGATTCTGGATGGCTTTGTAATGAAAAAGAAAATATAATTGAAAAACCGTAAGATTTCTAACTTCATCTTTAATGCAGACTCATCATTGACCTCATTTGAAAAATTAATTCATATCCTAAATCATCGAGTTCATACTACAATAGAATTGAATGCAACCTTCGCGTGGGAAGTGCACTTCATTAAATCAGTGTGACACGACTTTTAGAAAATTAAGGCGCTAACTTAAGAAGCTATTGTTTTAATGCATATCCTCGCAATCAACGTCTACGCGTCTACGTGTCTTGATCCACTCTTGGAAACTGTTTATATGAGAGAATATATGCGAAAGAATGAGTCAGACTCGCATATTTTCACAGTCGTTATGAAATGATTAAACTATCTGAGTAAACATAACTACTTCATCGTCACTCCGCCTTTTATTCCTTTTAATAATAATATGTACAAATAAAAAAAATTTTTTAAATATATTTTTCTTCTTTTTTAAAAATTTAATTTATCTATAACCAATCTGAAAACATCCCAATTTATTTATTTAAAAATTCTTTATTCACAAATAATTTAATTCTATAGTTCAGATTCCTTTTAAACTGATTTTTAAAATTTGGTTCTCGCTTGTTCAAAGTAGAGTCAGGAAACTCTGCCTCAGTATCTATATGGTAATTGATTCTGACTTTGAAATTGAATCTTGAGAACCCAGAGAGGCATCAAAGGAAGTTCAGGTCTAGAGAATTGTTTCATAGTCAAAACTTCAAGGCAATAATTATTAACACATTTTGTTTAGAGATTCTTTAGTTATTTCTAAAAGTAAAAGAGTTTAAATTAAAAAGAAAACAAATTTATTCTAGAAATAATTTATGAAGATATTTCTTGTTTGAACTGTTATATGTATAATCTCAATTTTCCTCGAATTTAAAATAAAAGTCTCCTTTTAAATGAAATAACTGCTAAATATTTTTTGTTATGAAAAGAAATATTACAAGCAATAAGCAAGAGGACACTAGTAATGACGTTTTAAATATACACTTGCATTAACATATAAATGACAAACGTAAACACTCTCGAGTACATTTTAAATATTTATCAAACATTTTCTCGCAAGGAAAAAGAAATCAGCATAAGTGCTTTCAAACTAAGCTTCAGTACCTCGAAACATCGTGCCTTTCTTTGATTTTGAAACATAAAGCCAAGAATTCTAAATTTCTCTCAAATTATAATTCCTCACGATTCCTCACGATTATAAATCCTCACTTTTCAAATATGAATTTTAATTGAATTTAGTCACAGAATTCATCAATTTCAATTTATATTTATTTCTGATAGTTCTTCCTGCGGCTAGACTTTCGTCAATAATTTAATTTCGATACAAGATGCGTTTGAACGAAGAGGTAAGATATCAGTAGAGAGCAAATATTGAATAATTCAAGTGGAGTTTATCCTTGGTAGGCACCCGATGTGACGACAACAACGTTATGTCACGCAGAAGTGCAGACTATAGTTGCAGCCGGACATACTAATATCTAAATCCTCCTTATGCAATCTCGCCATGCTTGTCACTTTCCCGATATTTTTAAGTTGACATCCCAATCATCATTATGTTCTGAATGAATCGCTGGAAGTTAATTCAAGCTAAATCAAATTGAATCGGTAGATATCAGGGCCACCAGAAGCTAGGGACTTGGAACCAACTATCCTAGTATTTATAAACTCAAAAATTTATAAATTTATTTAGCCGGATTTATAAACTCAAAAGGTGAACCCTGTAAAATTATTTATCTTTATTATTTACATATCTTTATTATACATATATACATATAGATATCAAATAAAAGTGATTAACTTCAATATCCATAGTCCATACTATTTTGCTCTTTCGGAAATTTAAACATTAAGTATCTCCAATTTTCAAACGAAAAGAATTCACAATTTTTCACGATTCTTGAAGCAAATAAAATCCCTCAAGCTATTCGGGTCACGTTCAAGCAAAAAAGCCCGATTTAAATCGCGAGATGTGCCAGTTTTCATAGTTTCAAAGTCTAAAGGCATAAAAAGGTGTCGTTTCTCTATAAAAAGCAATCTAACATATTATTCACATATTATTTAAAGAACTTTCAAAGCCTAGGGTTATATTCCATTTTATATGACAACCGAGCCCTGATTTACCCTTCAATAAATTATTCAGTAAGTGCAAGCCTTACATTTCATAGCAGTGACCGAAGACCTTTTTCTTCATTTATTTGATTTTTTTTTCTTCCTTACTTTGACATTATACTCATGATGATACCCGCATTATTTACGAAGTTGTTCGCAAACGTATGACATTATCTTCGTACTCGCGAAAAAATAAGAGGCCAACGTATCTACTTCGCTCTTACACCGAGCTTTACCCAAGAGACGTGGTTTGGATCCTAATTCAATGCTACCATAATAAATATTCGTGGAGCGAAAATTCTTTAAGCTAAGAATTTGCAGGAATTTATCTTATTATTAGAGGCAAATCTTTTACTTATCCGAAATTCTAAAGGCTTTTTTTATATATCTTCAAAATGTCTACGTTTTATTTTAAATTCAAAGCCTTAATAAACTAAAAAGGTTTTTTTATCCCACACTAATATTTCCTGATCATTTGAAGGATTACTAAAATCTTGAAAACGAATTCCTGATCAAAACAAGTATTTAAACTGAAACTCTTCTTTAAATCAAATGTGATCCAATTTCATCGACCGATTTGGTCCATCAATCTTTTTTTTTTTCATCGTCTGGGGTGCTGTCACGTTTTGAAAATTGTTAATGAAGAATCAACGGATGTTTCGCTTTTAGACGACCATTAGGGTTATATCGACTGGAAGCTGTAAGCGTATCATATAGATGACATCATTCACTCAAGGTCAGCTAAAGGGGCACAAGATCAAAATGGAGTACAATATCCGTACAGTCCCAATAATATAAGCCATACTATGATATAAAAAGGAATAAAATTCAGAGTAATTAATTAGAAAATGATTTCTAATAAATTAAACATCCATTAACAATCGTTATTTTCAATTATATTTAATTAAATAAACCTGGTTTTCACTCCTCTTCTCAATATTCAGATTAACCTTGCAGTGAAATTGCGTCGTATATTCATGAATCACTACATTCTTTGAATAATTATATAATTATGAAATATGAATTCAATTTTAAATTTAAATATTTCTAAATTACAAATAGAGAATTTGATACTAGGTAATTTCTGATGGCAAGGATGAATTGAATTTCAAAATCAAAACGTTCACAACTGAACCAGCGTTTATAGCAATTTTTTGAGACATTTACAAATCTTTTGTACAAGATAGAGGATTTTAAATCGCCTTTCTGGGCCCAAACAGCAAACTAAGAAAGAATCGAAGTGCCTTTTTTCTTCTTGCAAGACTCAATCTTGAAAAAAAAAGATATATTTTTTTTGTTTGGTAAGTTAACAGTACACGTAATGTGAGTGTTGCTGTATTCCACAATCTGCCGTTTTCCATCTGGCGTCATGCAAAGAATAAACAGTAGGTGGGTACACGCACACACAGTTTTCATTCAATGGATTCTCGCATCAGATTCCCGAATGAACTTCCGGAGTGTCCGAGAAACATCCTCTCCAGCGTAAAAGTAAACTAAAGTGGTCTTTTCTACATGTAAAATGCCATATTGTAGAAGAAGTCAGGTGTTATAGAGTGGGAGTTTAAATTGACTCACCTACATAACAAATTTACTGTCCATCCTTCATGAGTCGATCTCTCCTGAAAAAAAAACAATTTTAAATTAATTCTTAATTCATATAATTATAATTAATTTATATAATAAAACATACAATTATATTCTGAATTACTTTTAATTCTGTAAATATTTTTGAAATTAGAAAAAATTCGAACATTGTTTAATTTTAAATTCCAGAAGTTGGCCTATAAATATTGTACCACGTGGCATTTTACAATGCCATTATACGATCAATTTACAAGTAGGTAGGAGTACTTTGGCATAATTTAGTGAAGTTTAGCGACCACTAGAGTCTAGTGGTCTAGAGAAGTGAGAGTTAAGATTAATTGCTTAGCAATTGTATTAGCATCAAGAAGCTGAAACCTAGAATAAAATAAAATTTATTTTAAATTAAATAATTAATGAGTCTATAATGATTCACATATCTTAAAATTATTCTTTACAATAATTAGTTATTCAGAACTTAATTATAAATATGAATTTTTAGTAAACTTTAAGCGCTCTTTAACTTAACGGGGTTCAGATCCCTGATAAGGAAACTCGTTTCGAGGTCATATTAATCAGGAAAGAACGAAGCGTGTGAGAAAATTGTCCACTAGCGGAAATTATACCGACTAGGAAGTAAAACGTTGAAGCGAAAATATTTTACATTCGGAAATTTGCCACAAGAAAAAATCTTTTAATACGTTATATCCGCCTTGAAAATTTAGGATTGAATTAAACATAAATTAATATTAATAAAACTTTTATTTGAAACCTTTTCAAATGAAAAATGTTCAAATGATAAAACGAAGACTTAATTTGAATTTAAATTAAATTCTACATCTTTAGGGATTCAAAAATTAATCAATTTCAATTATTGTGAATATTTTAATTTTTGAATTGTCGAAAGAAAAACAATTAAAGTATCAAGGAGGATATGAAAAGGGAAATGCGAATTGAAACAATACCACTTATCATCAATTAGTATATTATTGGCTTAGGCCGGAGACTCGTCTAAATAGATTGTATCGTCTCGATTGAGAAACTGAATACGACTTAACACTACAGAACGCTTGCTAATCAAAGGTCATTGAAAAAGCAAATTTGAACAAGCAAATAAGTTGCCATGCGCTTATTTTCTTAATATAGACAAGTAGTTATCTTCTATTTTACGAGATCTCATTACAAGCAGCTGAGAGCGACAATTAAAAAAATTAAGTCTATTTTTCCTTACAATCAGCGGAAAGTTATAATTGCTTAAGCGTCATCATACAGAAGGTACATTACACTTGGTGTGTTTATTATTTACACACGGCTTTCTGCTGTTTTCGCAGTAAGGAGAAACCGATCTTGACACGTCATTATATTCCTTTAGTTGACGATGGCTTATGCAAGTTTTATGTGCAAGGAAGAAATTGAGATGCTGGTTGAGACAAAGAGAAAAAAAATACATAAAGTAATAATAAATGATTTACCGAGGAGTCAGGAATTTTATCGGTATTCAATTTCATGAATTTTTTTAGCCTCTTTAGGGCTACAACTCAATTATTCGATTTATTAAAAAATTACTCCTGAAAAAATGTAAGAAGAAAGTTTATTACTCAGAGAAATTTAGTGAAGTCGTTTCTCGTAAAAGAACAAATTATATACATATTTTAATTCCTTTCAGAACTTTTTCTTGAAAGAGATTAAGCAAAATAAAAATTTATCTAATTATGGAACTACATTCTTGCAGGTTTATTGATATTTTTTTATCTTCAACATTCTGCTTTTATATAATTATGAAAAAAAATTTTGTAGGCCTATCGGCATTTCCTTAAGTATAAAATGAAGAATAATTCATTATAAAAAGTACTTCACATTTTGAATAACTTTTTCCATTTAAATTATTTTTAATGCAGCGAGTTTATCTTTGTAACGAGAAATACGAGAAATTATTTTGTCTTCAGGGCGATTTTTTGCTTTTCAGCTCTACTCCCTAGTGTGTTTTACTCAGTATTTTAATTTGCACAGGAAGTAATATTTCAAACGTCGAAAGCCATTTAAGCCTCTAAAAATGCAGTCTTATTTCTGGATATAGCCAGCGATTTGCCGAGAAGTCCCGAGACCCGAATCAAACCTTGGCATGAACTTTCTTAGCTCGCTTTAAATTTAGCGTGACGCTCTGAGCATGATAATAAGAAAAAAGCTTCCTTAATTACAAAAAGTCTTCCCTCTTTAAACACTCTTAAATATCACTTTCAAAATAAAATTAAATGGTTCGAACCTCAAGCTTAAATTATAAAAGCCTCTTTCATTCTCCATCACGAAAGCTTCTTAACAATATTATGAACGGTTACTGACTCTAGTATACTATAAACTTGATAAACAATTCCATCAAATATACTAAGAAAGCTTAGGGAATGTAAAATATATTTCTAAAAAAGATAATTATTATCAGCTGGAAAAGTCTTCTAAACTAGATGAGTTTTAAGATAAAAATAAATAATTCTGTTGAGGATCAAAATTCTTTAAAAATACAAATTATCCATCTTGACAAAATATTGTAAAATTTCAGAAACAAAAAAAAAAGATGAAAAGTTTATTTTTCAGATATTCTAGCTTACGTAAGTGACGGTTTGTAGGGAAAATTAATTACTCAATAGAAAAATTAATTTCCTGTTCAGATTGAACAGTTTGCAGACTTTTTTCGGCTTAAAAAATCGTAAAACAAAAAAAAAACAACCTGTTGATTCTACTTTTGTTTATACTGTCGAAAACAATTCAAATCAAGTGCGATAGGACTCAAATTGACATGTGTGTAACTCGTATGTGTGACACACACGTGCCTACTAAGTATGCAATTTTGACTGCAAGTTTCGAGGCATCGCCTCTTCTGGAAATAGTGAAAGTCGGGCAATTTCTCTCGCTTTTTAATCGTGAGGGCCAGTCACTGTCTAGGAAAATCATGACTTCTATTGCCAACATTTGTAAATTTTTGCAATTTCACATGACTATTTAAACGACACCTGCGCCTGCAAAAAAAAAAAATAAAAGCACCTGGGCACATTCCAGAAGCGTAAATAACGACATATAACGACATGCGTCAAAAATTTGACAGGATTTGAGAAACACGAAAGGCCTTAAAAAATATCTTCGTGGTTGTTTTTTACAGGACGTGGATAAGAAATAAGCTGCAATTTCATCGTGAAAAGCGAGACTTAGCGGTGATAATAATTTTAATCGCATTCCGAACGGAATCGCGTCCGAAATTCTTTACTCACCCTGGTGATAGATTACGCCGATTTTCGTCCTGAGAAATCACTGGAGAACTTAGAAATATCACTGTCACTTTAATTTCAAACGAATTTGCACAGAAACGACACTAACGAAGACCGATTGACACAAACACAACACCTTTCAGAGTGTCACCGTGTGTCACACACATTTCGGGCGAGCGGCCATTTTGCATTTGCCTTGCGCTGCCATAAAGGCGTGAACAAACCAAAATTCTTCCTTTTAGAAGCAGGGTAACAAACCTTGCAGAGTCTCTTCATACTTTTCGATGGAAATCTTCTTTTTGAAAACATATATCATCATAATGAGAATTAATTCTTTCATTATCATTCAAAACAATTTTTTCATGTTTTTTTGCGCTACTAGAAAAAACTGCTTTTACTTTTTAAAGTAGTAGCAGTGCTCCCAACGCGGGCCCCGAACTCTACTGCGCATGTGTCGCGCTCGACATCTGATTGGTTGCTATTCGCGCGTAATTTGAAATGCATAATATTTTTTAGCATTTCAAATTGCGCGCGAATAGCAACCAATCGGATGCCGAGCGCGACACATGCGCAGTAGAGTGGTATACACGAGTGGTACCACTGGTACCTCTGTTTTGAAAAGTGCGCGGAATTTGAAATTCGTGTAATAATAAACGACTAAAAAATGCAATAAATATATACATTATTTATTCTCTGATATAAAAAATATGTTTTCTGCAAATAGAGCAATATATCTTAAAAACGTGAACATACGTTGTGAACATTGTGCTGTATAATAAATTCCGCTCAAAAGTTAAACAATCGAATTATGTTGGTATGAAAAAACAAATTATGATATAAATTGAGATATTTTGAGAAATTACAGAAGATAATTGTATTATTTGACTGAAATATTCTTTAAATACTACTTATTTGAAATTTGGCGCCAAATTATCAACTGCCGGTACCGCCCGCCTGTCTTTCCTTTTGCGCGGGTTTGAGCTTGTTTGCTGTTTTGCTATTGTAATTGTTTGCTGAAAAAAGTGCTGAAATTATTCCAATACAGCGTAATAAGAGTAATAATACATAATTCGCGTTTAAATTAGATATAACAAAAGTAAATTAATGGTTTTCTAGTTCCTGAGCAAAAAAAGATGTCGAGGGTAAGTCATGCCATTTTATAAACTGTAGTAAAATAAAATTAAGTACATATACTCTCCTTTCTTAGGTTAAGTTACATGTCTCTCTTTTTTAGATGAGAAATACTTTAAAATACTTATCATTTATACAATTTATATTCAATTTATTTAAAACTTTAGGAAATTAACTTCTTGTGGAACCTAATATTGTCCTTCTCGACACTTTTTTTACAGGATATTAGATCGTATTTCATCACTTCAAAACCACAAGCGAGTAACTCTTCATCAAAGAAAGCACCAGTGATTTCTTCAGATGAAGATGATGAGAAAACTTCTAAAACTTCAAAAAAAACTAAGGTTTTTCTTTACTTATAGATTTACAAATCAATTTGTAACTTCCAATTTTTGAAGGGAAATTTCTTATATTTATTATAATTAGATTACAGAGAAAAAACGTCGAAAGCATGCTTTATCAGATTCTGAAGATGATGAGGTTGTCCTTAAGAAAATAAAAAATGAAAAAAAGGAAAGCAAGAGCCCAGAAAAGCAGAAAATCATTTCTCCTTCTGAATTATTTGGTAAAGCACCTATAAAGCGGGAAGCTGCCCCTAAAGTTGTCAAAAAGTCAGTGGAATCTAAGAACGATAAAACAGAAGTAAAAAAGTCAGGCAAATCCAAGAAAAATAAGAAAGAAGTCAAAAAAGTACGTAGAAATTTCAATCAGTTCTTTAATGTTATTTTTATAGATTTGTCTATCCTTTACTTAATTTTCAATTTTTCCAGGAAATTGGGTTTCACGATGATGATCTGGATTCAAGTCTCATCGCATTAGATGAAGCATTGATCGAAGAAAGTGTGACTGTTATGGAAGCGAAAAAACTTGCGGAAAAAGAAGCGAGCAATGGAGTCCTGGAAAAAAGCAAAGAAACAGTTGATCATTTGAAGGAAAAGGAACAAGTAAAAAATGAACCGAAGACATCCACAGATTCATCACCAGAAAAGGCAAAGCTGCAAAAGGAAGAAGAAAAAGGTTCCAATAATTCTCACAATTCAAAAACCACAGGTGTGAAACGCAAGTCGAGTAAAAAACACAGTAAATTAGAAATCGACGAGAATGAAAAAGACACGAAGAAGGCGAAATTTAATAAATCAACGGATGAGTACGAAGAGATCATTGAAAAGAAGAAGCAAAGCGCCGCTCTCTATCAACAATTTTTACATAGAGGCGGTGCCAGGAATCCTGGTTCCAAAGAAATTCCAGAGGGTGCTGATTACTGTCTGGCAGGTTTAAGTTTCTTAGTGACTGGTGTCTTGGATTCTTTAGAAAGGAATGAGGCGGAAGAGTTGATAAAGAAATATGGTGGACGAATTCTTCATTCAGTTTCTAAGAAAACTGATTATATTATTCGAGGTGATGAAGCTGGACCTGCTAAATTGGCCAAAGCTGAAAGTATGAGGATTCCGATAATATCGGAAGACGAATTATTAAATTTAATTCGTACCCGACCCGCTGGAAGAAGTAGTAATGTCAAACCAACACAAAGTAAACGTAAGGAAAATATTAGACCAAAATCTCCGGATCCAGAACCTATTCATCCAATTACGCCTCCTAAACAAGTTCTTCAATCTCTAGAAAAGACGAATGATTCAGAAAATATTAAAGACTTGGAGAAGACCACCGATTTAAAGAAATCGCCTGAAAAGTCTAGAAAGGAGATTAAAGTCGAAGCTATTATTTCAAAGGAAGAGACAATGAAATCTGTACAAAGTGCTTCGAAACAAAATGGTATTTTCTCCACGCCTGTCCCAGAATTACGAACTGAAGCTTTGGTAGAAAAGTACAGACCGCAGACAATGAAACAATTGATTGGTCAACAGGGAGATAAAAGTAATGCGAAGAAATTTTATAATTGGCTAAGTAATTGGTATAAAAATCGAAGTCCTAATGTGAAACATTCAAAGCCAAGTCCTTGGGCGAAGAATGATGATGGCGCTTTTTTCAAAGCTGCTTTGCTTTCTGGTCCTCCAGGAATTGGTAAAACAACAACGGTATATGTTGTTACTAAAGAACTTGGTTTTGATTTGCTGGAGTTTAATGCTTCTGATACAAGAAGTAAAAAACTTTTGAAGGATGAAGTTACTGGCTTGCTGTCAAACACAACAGTAAAGGGTTACTTTACGAGTAAGTTATTCGTAAAAATTTGAAAGGATTTAATTTTAAAAAAATTTTAAGTGTATGTGATATATTAGTATTAATATTTATATTTAATTTCTTTAGGTGAAGGTGATAAATCCGATAAACCTGATAAGAAGCACGTTTTGTTAATGGATGAAGTCGATGGAATGGCAGGAAATGAAGATCGTGGTGGTCTGCAAGAGCTGATTGCTCTAATTAAATCCACAGACATTCCGATTATTTGCGTTTGCAACGACAGAAATAATCCTAAGATGAGAACATTATCGAATTACACTTTTGACCTAAAGTTCCAAAAACCTAGGCTAGAACAAATCAAAGTAAATATATTTAATTTATTCACTAAGTAAAAATACTATACAAGTATTAAAAGTGCTAAGAATTGTTCTGTTATTTTAGGGTGCAATGATGTCGTTGTGTTTCAAAGAAAACATAAAAATTAAACCAGAGGATCTGACTAGGTTGATAGAATCAACGAATCAGGATATTCGACAAGTTATAAACCACTTGGCTTTACTTGGTGCAAACATTGAAAGTACAAAGAATACAGAGAGCAATAGACTCGTAAACAAGGACTTAAAACTTGGGCCTTGGGATGTTGTTCGTAAAGTTTTCTCTGCTGAGGAGCACAAGAAAATGAGCATACATGATAAAAGCGATCTATTTTTCCATGACTACAGCATAGCTCCGTTATTCGTTCAGGAAAATTACCTTTCTGTAATTCCTCAAGGGCCAAAGTTTGTATTTTTAAAATCAGGAATTGTTTTTTGTTTCTTTAAGATTAGTAAGAAAAAAATACGAAATATTGTATATATTTATTAAATAGATCTATTGATCTTTTAGGAATGAGATTTTGGAAAAAGTTGCAAAAAGTGCAGATAGTTTGTGTATGGGAGATCTGGTCGACAAAGCAATAAGAGTAAATGGAGCTTGGTCTCTTTTACCAACTCAGGCAATGTTTTCGTCGGCTATTCCAGGATCTGTGATGTCCGGTTACATGACTAATCAAATAAATTTTCCTTCTTGGCTTGGAAAAAACTCGAGGCGAAATAAAATGGACAGGTTAGTTATCAATGATAAATAGTTAAATACTTTGACAAAATCCATGATAAAATATTCAGGCTTTAATTTGTTCATTTCGCTTTTGTGGTGCTTGTTTTCTAGATTGCTACAGGAAATCACAGTTCATGCTCGTCTAACCACAGGAGCAAGCAAGGAAGCGATAAACTTGGATTATTTTCCTCATTTAAGAAATGCCATCACGAGACCTTTAATTTCAGAAGATGTAGAAACTGCTGTCAACGTCATGAACCAATATCATTTGATGAGGTAATATTTCTATATTTATTGTCATCTTTTAAAGTAATTGCCGGAAATGCCGGGAAATTTTTAGAAGCCGTAAATAACTTTTTCCTTTTATTCCTTTCGATGTATAGTGGCATAATATTTACAACTTTTTTCTTGTTTTCTAGGGAAGATTTAGACTCTATTGTGGAAGCATCTCTGTGGCCCGGAGACCGTGACCCCATGAAAATGGTCGAGACTAAGGTGAATAAAATATTTTTTCTTCATCTTTCGGTTTTGTCTTGCAAATAAGGACTTATATAAAACTAACAAAAAACTTGTCATACATTTATAGGTGAAATCAGCTTTCACGAGAGCATATAACAAAAATGTTGCAAATGCTCCATACGCAATGACAACTACCATGAATAAAAAGAAGAAAGGCGGAGCTTCGCAGGACGAAGAACTTGAAAGTTTAGAGGATGGAGAAGATATTGATGATTCAGAAGGGGACGATGACATCGATATTGAAAAAATGGTGAAGGTATGACCAATTAAATTACATCCATAATCTTATAATTATTTATTTATTTATTTATTTTCAATCAATCATAATTTGACAGGCAAAAAAACCTTCGGCCAGTAAGAAAGCTTCCAAGGATGAAGAAAAAGCCTCAACAAGTAAAAAAGCTAGTTCTTCGAAGGATGAAGATAAGCTCAAACGAGGCAAAGGGCGTGCAAAAGCAAAAAAAGAATCTCTATAATGGGTAACAGGAAGCCATTATGTTTGTATGTATTGCTTAATTTATCGTGATATATGTAGTGCTAAATTTACGCAGTACATAGTTCTCAAAGTTTCAATGTTGATTAACAGTTTAAATATTTAATGAATCATTAGAACAATAGCGTTATTTTGCAACCTTTAAATTTAAGTACAAGATATAATCGTAATTGTATAGATATAAAAAACCTTTTATTTTTTTAAATATAAATCTTCTTAACTTTATTTCCATTGTTCTATGGGAAAATACGCACGAAAAAAAGGAAATAGTAAAATTTACTCACTATAACACAGTGATTCGGACACATCTTTCCTAAAATTTGTAAATTTTACAACTTAGTTAACTTCAACAGGTCAAACAGTCAACCCGACTGTTTTTCCACGTGATTACCTTGAATTTGTCAACCATTTTATCATATAATAGATAAAGTTTATCATATAAGAATTTGTTTATCAATTCTCTGTTCTAAAAAATAGTGTCAGAAATCGTTGTACACGTATAAATATTAAAAAATTCTACAAGAGTATTAAATTTCCTACAGAAAAAGATTTAAAATACATATTTTAAGACATATATAGTGTTTATAAAATTAATTAACATCCTTCTTTGGCTTATAAAAAAGTCATTTTGGGTTCAAGGATTTTTTTCAAATTTCGCACCAAAATGCGAACCGGAAATCAAAGGAACACCGGAATTGGCTAATAGAAATGCGGAACGTGTGAATTGGACAACCATGGCCGGAATCAAACATGGCCGCCGTCATAAGCAGTCGTAATCGATGGAAGTGCCATCTGACGTGGCAGTAAACAAAAATCCTTATTGCTGAGGTCCAACTAATATTTTTCGCTAATTTGTGATATCTGCTTTTATTATATTATCGTTTTTGTCTTCGTTTTTATTGTAATTTAAAACTTTAAGACTATTTCTGGTAGTTTTCATGGGGTGCTGTCTTCCTTCTTGGAGCCCCTCGGATTTGTGTATTTTGTGAGGGTAATCGCGTTCGGCAGTCAAACCACGACGTCCCGGATATTCCGGGAACCGGACGCTGAATCACGTTTCAATTATCGAATAAAAATGCGACAAATTCATCTTCTTCTAGGCATCCTGGCCATTGGCCTTCTTCCACTCGCATGCACCGATGAGCATAATCACATTGTAAGTGTCAAATGTCGTGTCTCTCTCTTTTGACCGCATTTTCTATAAACTTTTACCTTCTATCATTTTTCTTCCTATTTTTTTACCTTAAAAAATGTCATCTCTACGTTTAAAACGAATTTTTTATCTCACGATTATTAATCTTGGCAGCTGGGATTATATTCAGTATTTTTCATTTTGACAAATCACTTTTTTGATTCTCTAGAATCTCTACTTATAAAAATTGTAAAACCATCTGTCTTCAGTTTACTACTCATTTATTGTTTACATTATAAGGGCAACGTATGTGAAGAAAAAATCAATGAAAATTATACATGCTGTAGCTGTATTGAATTATAAATACTCAGTCTGATGAATAAAAATGTTAAGAATGCAAAGGAACCTGTTTTTGAAGAATACTGTTTTTCAATAATGTACCTATTTGCCAAATCGATTTTGTAATACTTTGTAGAATATTATGTCTATTTTTATCTGCAGAATATTTTTGCAGAACTGAAATCAATATCGAAAAAGGATATTTTTAGAAAATAAACATATTTTTATAAACTAATCAAAGGAAATAAATTAATTTAAATGATACAAAACAGAAACAATTTCTTTTTATAGTATGAAGATAACGATGAAGTAGTATTATGGATGAGTACAATTGGACCGTATCACAATCGGCAAGAGACGTATTCCTACTTCTCTTTGCCTTTTTGCAAAGGTACAAAAGAAGTTATCAATCACTATCACGAAACTCTTTCAGAAGCCTTGCAGGGCATCGAATTGAAGTTCAGTGGACTAGAAATCGAATTCAAAGGTATAAATAACCATCCTTTAAACTTTGTATATCAAGCAAAACTTATGTGCAGCGTCCTAAGCCTCTATGAAATTTCTAGCTGATATCTCGAGAACTGAATACTGCGAGGTGATTTTGAATGAAGAGAGTCAAAAGCTTTTCATATATGCTGTGAAGAATCAGTATTGGTACCAAATGTACATTGACAACTTACCAATATGGGGTAAGCATAAACCAAAGTTAAAATGATTCCTGCTTGCATGTTTTTGCTTTAGAGACTTATTCATTTTATTCTGGCACTTGTTTTAATAGGAGTAGTTGGGGAACAAGAAGAGAAAGACGGAGTAATTTCATACTATATTTTCACGCACAAAAAGTTCGACATTGGTTACAATGGTAAACAAATCGTGGATGTTAACTTGACGACTGATAACAAGGTGAAATTGACTCCTGGTGCGCATATTGCATTTACCTATGAAGTTAATTGGAAAAGGAGCAGCACTAAGTACGAGGATAGATTCGACAAGTACCTGGATCCCAACTTCTTTCAACACAGAGTGAGATGATTAATTAAAGATGATTTAATTAAAAATGTGAAAAGAAAAATAGACAATATCATCAATTTCTGATCGTTAACATTTTAATTTCATGAATTTTAATAATTTTAAAGAATTTTATTAATTTAATTACAGATCCACTGGTTTAGCATCTTCAACAGTTTTATGATGGTGATCTTCCTCGTGGGACTTGTATCTATGATCTTGATGCGGACCCTAAGAAAAGATTATGCGAGATACAGCAAAGATGAGGAAATGGATGACATGGAAAGGGATTTGGGTGATGAGTATGGATGGAAGCAAGTTCACGGAGATGTCTTCCGACCTGCAAGTCATCCTATGCTGTTCTCAGCTTTTATTGGAGCTGGTTATCAGGTAGAAGAACTAATAGTTCATATTTTGGCGTGTCGAACAGTGGAGTTCTTTGGTTCTCAAAATCCTTCTAATATCATCCACCTTTTTATTTCAGATAACAGTCGTGGTCTTCAGCGTGATAATTTTCGCCATTCTCGGAGAGCTCTACACAGAACGAGGTTCCATGTTATCCACTGCGATATTTGTTTACGCGGCAACATCACCTATAAATGGCTATGCTGGAGGTGGTTTATACGCGAGGATGGGTGGTCGAATCTGGATCAAGCAGATGCTGCTTAGCGCTTTCATGATGCCCGTTTTGGTCTGCGGGACAGCTTTTTTCATTAACTTCATTGCCATGTACTATCACGCAAGTCGAGCGATTCCTTTCGGATCCATGGTAGCGGTCACCTGCATTTGTATATTCGTAATTCTTCCACTCACTTTAGTGGGGACAATTCTGGGAAGAAATCTTGCTGGAACACCTGACGCACCATGTAGAGTGAACGCGGTGCCGAGGCCAATCCCAGAAAAGAAGTGGTTCATGGAACCTCTAGTGATCATTTTGCTTGGCGGAATTTTGCCATTTGGTTCAATTTTTATCGAAATGCAAGTCAAACATTTGATTATACAGTTTGCAAAAAAAAATTCGTTTCCCTATTTATGTTTTAAGATTTAAGAATTCGTGTTTTAATTTGTTATCAGGTACTTCATCTTCACGTCGTTTTGGGCGTATAAGATTTACTACGTTTATGGCTTTATGCTGTTAGTATTCATCATTCTTATGATCGTCACAGTTTGCGTTACAATCGTCTGCACTTACTTCTTGCTCAATGCCGAGGACTATAGATGGTAATAATTTTTGTTAATACAACAACACAACATAATTCTTTCTAATATAATAATAGGTTGAAATATTTATTTTCATAAATTAATTAATTTTCAGGCAATGGACGAGTTTTCTAGCAGCCGCTTCCACATCGGGATACGTGTATCTCTATTCGTTTTACTATTTCTTCTTTAAAACCAAGTGAGTAAAATAGATAGAATAGATTAATTCAGATAGTAGAATACATTTATTTAATCTTAAATTCACAGTGATTAACAGAATCGTTTCTAACATTGCTAATTTTATTTCAGGATGTATGGGCTCTTCCAAACAGCTTTTTACTTTGGATACATGGCCCTTTTCAGTTTGGCCCTAGGCATTATGTGTGGTACCGTGGGCTACATGGGTACCAACGCTTTTGTCCGCACGATATACTCGACCGTTAAAATAGACTAAGCGTTAATTTCGATCAAGGTGTGAAGATTTACACATTGATTAAACGATACTTATCGCGCAAAACCATCGTTATATTTCGAATCTATCTTTCGTAACGATTCGATCCAAATCACAATACCCTCCAGGATCGAATGAGGTTTTTGATGCGCGACATACGTATTTTGGTGTGTTGTTAACGACGTTCAGTTCAACAAATTTTATCCTATTAAAAGGAAATGATTTGATTTCCTAATGGATTTTCCTGCAAGATTTGCAATCTACGTTCATCAGTAATCTACCTAGTCAATCGTATGCAAAAGAACCTCGAGTGGGGATTGAAATGTCGTTAGAACGTACTAAAATATTAGTATAAGCGAGTATCATTCAAGATGTACAGTGTTTAATACTTTAGTGATCCATAAGATTTCGATAAAATTAATCATTAGGAAACCCATTTATAAAGGAAGGATGTGTATTCACCAATTTTGAAACTCCTTGATACAGTTCAAAGAAAAGAGAAGGAACGAGCTTTTTAAAAATGTGGTCGCGCGAAATATGAATTCTATATATGTAAAATCGATTTTGTGTGGCACATAGAACCGCGTTGATTTACTTAACGTTTCAAACGTTGCCTCGTTTGTGAATTGTGCTCCTGGTCATGATTGATACATAGAAGCCAGTGAAATGACGAAGATCCGCATATTGATCAGTATCGAGTGCGAGTATCGAGAAGGTTATACTATTTATGATTATTGTCAAGCCAGATAGGAAGAACAGTATAATAAATAATTTATTACAAAAACGACTGTAAAATAGTATTCTTTTCGCATGAATTTTACTTTATTTCATTAAAAGAACTACATCATCTTTAACGAAATATCCTTACTGTAGTCGTATTTTTTAATAAAGATCAATTGATTTAAAAAGTTACCAGCTACATTTTCTTATTTTAATTGACGAATTTAAATTACTTAAACATTTTTATCTTTTCATACCGAAGTTTCCCTTGTGTTAAAGGCAATGGTCGATTAAATTCAAATTTCCCGCAAAAACAGACGGCGCACTTTTTAGTCAAATGAATATCTTAATACAATTAAACATTAAATAGTCGTCATTCTAAACACACTTGTTATACTTTCTTAAATTACATCGAAAATTAAGTTTAAGAACTTGAGTTTATAAAACTTCATTCTAGGAATTATAAGGTAAATGAAAACGAAATTTGGTCGTGAATTTGACATTGGCGGTGCTACAATGGTTGGCACGTGGTGGATGATGTCAACAGATGTCAACGAATCCAGTGTGGCCAGTTCGGTTTGTTTACGTCGGTTTTGATAAGTGCCACGAGTGCCAGGTGGCCGCGTTGTAACTGCGACGGCGCATTGCGTTCAATTACGTTCACTTTGGTTGACGTGAGCGGAAGAAGGAAAGCCAGCAAACTAGAATTTTCTTCGATGCGAACAAAACGCGAAAGTTCGTCCTCCGCCGACTCCTGACATATCGGATTGTTCCTGTCAGTATTTGTCATCTGGTGCTCTAATTAACGATCTCTACTCACATTCCTCAAGAAATAATGGCTCCAAAACAGAGAATGCGTATCGCCAATGAAAAGGCAACTAAAAACATCACGCAAAGAGGGAACGTTCCAAAATCTTCGGTGAGTGCAACGTTTTTCATCGTCTTTATCTCTTTTCAAGTTGACGTTTCTCTAAACAGATGTTCGTCATTTCAATTAACAGATCAAATTTATCGCGATTCTTTACGGATAATATTTTTCGTCTCAAATTGGTATCAGCAGTGCAATTTAGTTTTTATCTCGTCGGCTTTTTAGGTTATAATCTGCAACATCTGGAATGCTTGGCTTGCTCCAAAAATAAATTTCGTGTCGGTTTTTGACTGAATCTTACTGAATTCATATGGAATTTTATGGATAGGCCTAAAAATTCTCTGATTTTTAATTTATAAAATTACAGTAAAGAAATAGATTTTGTAGGTTTGATGAGAAATTATTTTAGGCGATTCTATGAGCATTTGAAAATTGAGTATTAATTTAGTTGTATATGTATCAAATTCATTTAATTTATATATTTTTTGAAACACTAGACACAAAACACTTTTATTTTTTTCCTCTTATAGGGCATTTTACATTTTTTTTCAAAATCTGAAAAGAGAACAAAAATTTTATATATGATCGTAATTTTTGATAATTTTTTCTTATTAATTAGTGAATAAAATCTAAATGAATTGTGTTTTTTGCAGAAAGTGCAGGATGAATCGAGTCCTGTAGGACCCTGGCTCTTGGCACTTTTTATCTTCGTGGTGTGTGGTTCTGGTAAGTAGAATACATTTTTGTACTATTCATATTAAATATTGTTTATTTCTTGTCTGGTACTTAATTGTAGCTTGATTGTGAAATCTCTCAAGAAGTTTTCTCTTTCTCCAACTCTTTTCTCTTCTAAATTTTATTTTTACAAGATGGAAAATAAGTCTCGAAATTATTATTATGAAAACTGTTTTAAATTTGTCTCATGAGTCATGTTGATAAGAACAGTGACGTAGTTTAAACATGTTTTTTCATTTAGTTTTGTTTAATTTGTATCAGCCTTAGATAAGTCCAGTTTATATTTACTAATGGAATTTAAATTTCTCACGAAACTTTTCCTGTATTGCAAAATATATTCTTTAATACATAGGTAGAGACAGTACAAAATATTTATTTCCTTACTAATGCGGAAGATGAATTCGTAAAATATTTCATGATGTATTGTTTGTTGCAGCAATCTTTCAAATAATACAAAGTATACGGATGGCATAAACATTCAATACGAAATATCTATCTTTAATAATTAATAAGGAAACTCTACCAACTTGTTTGAACATCATGTCTATTTTCAAAAATTGAATGGATGGATTGACATCATAATTCTCGAACTCAAGATGACGCTTAACGCGCTGGGAAATGTGGGTGAGCCTTAATCCTCTAACGGGTTCCACAAAGGACTCTGATGGGGTGGATGGTACAAATTAGAGGATTCTGTGTTTCCTCCTTCATCGGCTCAAAGATTTATTTATAAAACTTAGCATTTATAAGCGTTTAATATAAATGAGAGGACTTTTTAATGTTTTTCATTTTGATACGTCGATGAAAGAAGCTCAAGTTTTCAAGCTTCGTCTAATTTACGAAAGTATAACAATAACTTAATAAAATTTCACTCATCTTGACTCCCTTTTTTTAAATAATCTTTGCGATTTAAAATATTACGCGTTCTTTCATCGACGTTTGCTCTACGTAGGAGATAATTGTATATAAATACATCGATACTCTGTATTTTCATTCATTTAAAGCATTCCATTATAAACGGATCGCGACTGTTCTCTTATCGATCAATTTTTTTGATCAATAAGTCACGAATATTTCTCTAATGCTCCAAATAAAATATTCTGTAATATTCAAGAATATATTTACATACAACATTTATCGTCGATACGAATAAATACACTGACAGGAAAATTCTTTTCGGCTTTTCAATTTTTTTTTTCATTGAAAATTAAGTCCATAGTTAGCTTTAGAGTTAAAATCGTCGAGAGTGTAGAACTCTGTAAAACAAAATTTTCTCTGATATTTAGTGGTGGTAAGAAAAGTAGTTTCTTTTGACATGTTTTTCATATACTTTCAAACTATTTTTTTAAAATAAAAGTTATATTTTGAACTTCAATCTATAGTATTATAACTTACTGAGAAATGTAGATGTCTCTCGTAATATTTATAATCTAATAGGAAGTGAAGCAATATTGATAAAAAAATTTCATGTTCGATCAGCTATATTTTTTTTTAACGATTCTCTTTTACGAGAGTCGTCGTGCTGCAAAGATCTATCGGATTTGAACATATCGACTTTATGTGAAATTTCTATAACTCGTTTTTCTTTTCTGAAATACCTGGCTGGATTGGCAGCCTGGATTTTCAGAACAGCTTTTCTATTCCCTCTTGTTACTTCAATTTTCGTCCCCCCCTTTCTCGATCAAAAACAGTATTGTTATTGACTTTAGCGATTCAGAACAATAGTTTACGACCAATTCCACTTTATCTTCACGCATTCGAAAGTAAATAAAAAAAGATTTATAGATTCAATTGGAAGTCTGTCGGGCAAATGCAACAATCTTTTGTAAAAAGAAGATCGATTAATTAATTTAATGAAAGGTCCTTCAGTCATCCAAGAACTGAAAAATTTGATCTCACTTTTTTTAACAAATTCGAGCTTACAGAATATATTTTTAAATTCATCATTTTTTCCATTAAAGCACAAAACGCTCCCGATTGATTTGTCGAGTGCTGCTCTCTAATAGAATTTCCAATACTTTTATACGTCAAATTTTATTCTCTAAATTAATACAGCGATCTAGATTGACAGTGAACACTCGAATGTGAAAATGTTCGTATATCAGATGAATCTGATGAGACGTTTAAATTATAATAGCAGTCACGAACAGATATATTGAAATACATATACGAATATATAGCTGCAGTTAATCTGACATTAAATTCATGTCTATCTATGTCAACGAAGTATCGCACAATCTGGCACTTTCTGAATATTCGCTCAACACCGAAAAAGGGTCCAATTATTTTTATTGTCAAAAGCCAATCTCTCAATTTTCGTAAGATATAACATAATAGTCGTTATAGAAATAAAATAAGTTATTATATAATTATGTACTTATCTAACTTTATATTTAAGACAAATTTCAAGAGAGGATATATAAATTCGAATTATGGCTCTGTTTATAAGAGGGATGGTGTACCTAATAGCTTTTGAATATATGAAACCAATTCTCTTGTCTATTATACGAACAATAAACTGCATTTTCAATCATATGAGTGAAGAAGATTCCTGGAGTTAAACGAGAAGAGAAAAGTGGATAAAAATATACACCGACACGTATTCAGGATCGTAGGCACTGAATCAAATTGAATATCATTCTCGTTATTCTAATTTTTATTTAAACAGGTGAAAATAATATAGAAAATGTAGAATTAATCAATTTTTAACTAGAATTATGCGTGCATAGAGAGAAAATATCTAATTCAAATATTTTTTAACTAAAATGAAAATATTAGATTTTGAATTCTTCGTTTTATGCAAAAAGTATCGAAACTAAATAATTTTTCGCTCTGTATGCAGTCTTATATTTGAGTAAAGTTTAGTGCTACAGAGCGAAAAAATATTTATCTATAATTTTCGTTGAGTAAAATGGGGAATTGAATTTTGAGCTTAATACTTGGGTCCAACGTCCTTAAAATAACTTGAAATGAATTTAAATCTCTAAATGTTTCGCAATCGTCTACAATATTTTTAAATACCTGTAAATTCCTTAAAATCACTTAATTTTAAAATCCCGGGTAAGATCGGGTAAATTTCTTCTAGTAATTAATATTTTTCTTCAAAACTAGGCTAATTATCTCCGTCTGTTTGAAACGTAAGTGGCCTAGTTTTGGCAAAAAGAATTTATTAATACGAGTGTAAAGTTGGCTAAATTAAATTTGCTCTTATGATAATTATCAAAATCCTAATTTTAAAGAAGGAGATTTTTTAAACCGTTTTAAAAAGTGAATTATCAATAATTGTACATATCATAATTGGTTCCCTCAGGATTTCGAAAATTTCTGTACAGCCCTGAAGGTAGAGATTGTAGGTGACGTTCACCTCTTGTATTCTGTTATCGACAATCTGTCACTATTGGCCTCCCTAGAGTCTCTCGAATAGATCCATGTCACATGCATTTTTAAATTTATCATTATTTAATAAGAAAATTCAGCTCAGTAATTTCTAATTTGTGGGATTTATTTTCTTTTATTAGTCATTTATTATTAATCAATAATTTATCATGTTTTCTATTTGTTGATTGATTTATTTCATTAAACTTTTGATAATTGTTTAAAAGGTAGTAAAATGAATTAAAATTTGCGAAAAAGCCGTGGCTAGTGTATTTATTTCTTTTCTGCGGTCATTTAATTTTAAAATTATTTTACTGTCGCAGAATTTTTCAATTGGGAAAAATTAATCGAATAAAGTGCATCAATAGCATGCGATTTCCGATAACCAAACGACTATAAAGTAAATTGACCGCTAAAATCGTGGAATTGGGGGAAATTTAATTCCAAAAAGTGTATGCAGGTTTAAGGGTCGTGTTGACACGGGAAAGTGAAGCACATGTGTTGCGGGGAATAAAGTTAACGACTGAAAAGAGGGGCGAGTGTTTGCTCGTGAATTTTTCTAATTAGTACTTTTGTTCTTTTATCCTTGCTCTCTTTTACTGCTCTCCCCTAGCGACTACACAATGTATGGAATTCTTTTAATAAAAACTGTTAACAGACAACGTATCATACTTCAGACCCTAATTAAAAATAATTAAAAAAGAAACATTTTACTCCTGTTGCAAATTGAAGTTGTTAATGCAATCCACGACTCTCACAAATTGTATAAAATTTAGTTTGAAAAGCTTTACAACCACATAAAAATTATTTCGCAAAAACTTTATTAGTAGATTAGTACTCATTGTAATTTAAACTTTTATCAATTTCGTTTAAGGGCGTTGGACTCAAGTGTTTAGCTCCAAATTCAATTCTCCATTTTACTCAACGAAAATTATAGATAAATATTTTTTCGCTCTGTAGCGCTGATCTTTTTTCAAATATAAGACTGCATAAAGAGCGAACAAAAATTTAGTTTCGATACTTTTTGCATAAAATGAAGAATTCAAAATATAACTGTAAAATTGAATATTTTCTGTACTTAAAAAATATTTGAATTAGATATTTTCTCGCTCTTTATGCATAATTCTAGTTAAAAATTGATTAATTCCACAGAGGGAAAAAATTCCAAATTTAATATTTGTTGAGTAAAATGAGGAAATCGAATTTTTAGATTAAAACTTTAACATTCTTAATTTATTCTGTTTATAACATTTTCTCAATTTTTTGTTGTTATACTAACAAGCCAGTAAAGTTCAGCGAAAGCACGAAATGGGAATTCAACATAATATCGTGGGACTCATGCCAGAAGTCTATAACAGCTTTGAAAGAGCTTTGTAGATATGCTCATCTGGTTTTAGTCACGCGATATGTATTAATACACACTAGTAGAGAAACTACAGTGTTAATCATCGGAAATGTTCCGATTCGAAAGAATGCGCCCCAGGAAAATTATATTAATTCTATCGTAAAAGCTACAAAAGGCTTCTGATAAGTTTAAGATTAAATTTCTTCACCCGAGGATGATAAATATAATATATGTACATTCCTGATAAGATCAAATGAGAATTCTTTAAAAAATTCTTCTCCTTTGTTGTCCTGAAAAGGAAATAAACGTATTAAAATTAAATTAAATTACCCTGAAGGTAATAATAAATAAAAGGTATGTATAAGGTAAAAGTGTTTCCTCAGCATGTGACCCCATTTAGCTCAGAATAGGTTTCTGAAATCGTAATATCACATTTCGAGTAAGTTATATGAAAAATGGGAACATATTCGGGTAATGTGGCGGACTCGCAGGAGATTTCAAGGAATGAAACAAATTTGTTTCAATTCGTCGTCCTCCCTCCGTATCTCGTATCAGAACCATGAATCGCCCTCTTGGATAAACGAAACTCGATTGCGATCCCATTTCAGTAGAGTGGATATACCATTGGTCAGGCAATATAGGAATTTCTGTTTGTTGTACTGCTCCAAAATAATATGCACATTCAGGGTTGAATTTTAAAATATATAGGTATTTTTTTTACTCCTTTTTCCAATGCCTATTCTCAACCCTTTAATACAGGATGTCTTCTATACGGGAAATTAAAGAAATTATTATTAGATTTTATATTTAATTATTATTATATTAACTTATTATTTCTTACCCATTCTTTGCTATTCAACTGCGCGAAACGGAGGTAAATGATCTAATTTTCGCAACAAATATATTTTTACTACAAATATTAATATTACATTTTATTAATCAATAAAAGAAAGTTAAATATTACAATTAGATTTATTCTTGGAGTTATTTTCCTCTGTTTTTGTCGACTTTCCAAGAATTACGTTTCGTGGAAATTCGTAGTTGCAAATTCTTTACTCCGCTTACTCCGTTACGTTCCGTTCCGTCATTTAAATCAGTGCTTTTCAAAGTTGGCTGCATGTGCGCGCAGCGAGCGTTTAATTTCCATTGGTCAAAAGTTGGCGCGAGATTGAAAATCGCATTGATTTAATTCTATTTTGAACCGCGCGCCAGATTTCAACCAATGGCAGAGGTTCGCCAGCGAGAAGTCAACGCGCGTCTGCGCGCGCAGCAATTTATGTTGGCAACACTGATTGGGACCACAAGATGAGCGGTGGGAGGCAGGCGGAGAGGGGGAAAATTGAAGGTACGGAAATAGCGAGTGGGAGACGCGAAAAGCTCAGTTTGCTCCTAGCTCGCGTGGAGTCCAGTTGTTCAAGACTCAAAATCTGCGCGCGGCGCGCTCGCGATTAATATTATATTCTTCAATATTTTCCGTAATAATATTAAGGTAAAAAGTTTTTTTTTTCCGTGTGAAGTGCTTTTTCAAATGTGCAGTGTTTTTATCATCTGATGTTTTGGAAATGTTTTCCAAGATGTACACGTTTTTAAAATTCGTGTCTGAGTTCATTACTCCAAAAGCATGCTCCAAAGTAATTGGAGCCGAGGAGCTCAGTTCGCTTTCGATTCGCATAGAGTTTCCTGTGAAGTGCTTTTTCAATAGTGTAGTGCTTTGTCAATAGTGCAGTGTTTTTTGTGAAGTGTTTCTATCTTCTGATGTTTTGGAAGAGGCAAGTCTACTGACCATTGGGATGGACGGATTATAAGACGAATTGTTTCCCAGAAGCAACTTGGCTGTTTTGCTTCGAAGAGACAAGTTAGTACCTTTGACTTTTCCAAAGAACCATAAATAGTTTTTTGTACACTATTTGTAAATATCGGGCGATTTAATTATTCTTTTCGGCATTCGTATGAATATCTCACTTTTGATACTTTTCTTCCTTTCGTAAAGTGTCATTTTATGTGGCGTAATTTCAATTATTACTTTTCGGGTGGTATTCTATGATATCTTAAATTTTGAGGGGTGACATTGGTGACAAAAAATATCAAAGAGTTTGCAAGGATTTAGGATTAAAAAATATTTGAAGAATGATTTCAAAAAGTTAAACAGCAATCCTAAGTATTTCCAGTATTTCTTGAAATTCTTTTTGACCTTTTCAATTCGTAGAATTTCTTGGAAATTCCATTAAACAAATATAATTCGAAAAAATTGACTTTTGAGATTAGGACTTATTTCCAACGCCCTTAAATCCGTCCCTCAATTGTCTTGAAAGGGTAGTTTTGAAATGACTTGCAGGTAGATGTACCTGGCTCCGTTAGAACTTTAGAAGCGTTAGAAAGTGTGGAAGGGGTTAAGTGCATTTGCGAATGCGCGTAGTCGGTAAAGTTAGGTCATTTCCGCGAAGCTGGGTCGTTTCCGAAGCCACCCTTCGGCCACAGTCGGCTTCGGGCGTCGTGTCGGTTTGCTCAGTACTCAGTTCACCCCGAACAACCCTCGCGTGTGTGTTGTCACGTTCTAGCCTCCCTTATTTGCAGACTAAAGTTTACCACGCCGAAACGTGGTCGATATTCGGCGGGTTTTAAATTGGTTTAAAGAATCTCTAAAGATCTGTCAACCTTTCACATCTCATGATAAAAATCCTCTGGGTCGCTGTGAAACGCGAAAGTGCCGTTACTCCAAAAAAGTAGCTCGTGGACTTTTCTCGCTAGGAAGTGACGAACAGAAGTTTATGTTGTGTTTCTAATATAATGAAATGAATCTTCGTCCTTGAACTCGACATTCTCAGTTCGGTGTTCTCTGTGATGTAATAGTTTTCATGTAAAGTTTAGCTAGTTTCTTTCTATCAGTGATTTCAAGGACCGCAGAATCAAAGACGAAAAGCTGCTTCTGCAAAGTGAGTCAATTAAAAAGAAAACAAAATACTAAAGCTTAGCAATTTACTTGAAATTCGATCGTTTTTTCTTTGTTGTGATTAACATAAACAGTGTTTTCAAAACAAAGCATCTATTTCTTCTATTTTGATCTGTTTTATAGATTTATGTATTCTTATTCCTCTATTCCAAGGCATTTGAAAATACGATTTATTATTGGTTCTTTTATCTTTCGAAACTCTTGCGATTGTTTTGCTCTGATGTTATGAAGGATGTCTAGGCTGTTTGTTAGATAATTACCGTAATTAAAACAAAGCTTGCTTTTATTTATGGGGCTATATTTTTGTTCTTCGGAATAAATGTAACTAATTATAATAAATTATGCTAGGCTACCAATTTAATAAAAACATAGCATATTTACATTGATGAAACCGATAAAATCGGGAAACGAGGGTGGTGAATAATAAATGTCTGTTATTAATTTTATTTAATCCAAGAATTGAGACTGAAGCTCACAGTTGAATAAGTATTTGCTAAAATTTTGCATTTGAATAATTTAGGTATTATAAATCACCAATTTATTGGAACTCATTTATTGGCATTTTTTCCACATTCTTGGTTTGGAAAGCAAGCTGAATTTCGTTTGGTATGTACAGTAGTACACTACTTTTAACTTCTCTGGTTATTTCCGATAATGGCCAACTTTTCAGCATAGACTCGGTGAATAAACCAAATCGGATAAATTGTAATGGCATTTCTCAGGCAAATTGGATATTGATTTTAAGGATACGTACACACACACCTTGGGAAAGAAATAATAATATATTTCTAATTGGGAATTCTTGACTTAAAATCTCAAAAAACCTTCTTTGTATAGAAGAATACGAATGAAAGGAATTGGAAACATATTTGACTTTTTTTGCAATTATTTTTATGTGCCAATAGAACGAGAAATGCAGCGTCGGAAAAAACAAATGACGTGTATTTATTTGTATTTTTATCCTCTTCTTGAAAATGGTGGATTTAAATATTTAACCGTCGAAATGTGTTGTTTAAGTTTAACAGATAGGATAACATAATGTAACATGAGTTGTTTTACTGAGAGCACTTTATGGGGAATAATATTATTGTCTTGATCCTTCCTTTTGTTTTAGGTGAAGCCATAAAAGGTTTGGTTTGTAGGGTTAAATGTGTAGGGGAAACGATGTAGATGGACACGATTACTCGTTATCGGTGGGTCGTGTTCGCGACGATGACCGACGGGATACTGACCTACTGATATCCGTTTCGGTGTAAACTGTCCGCTAGTTCAGCCGCCGTAACCGCTTTTGCTTCCATTATTGTCGACAGCTTTGTTGAGCCGTTCGTTAAATTCGTGTACACAAATTCGAATGGACCGCAGAAATTTAGCACTTCTGACATTATAATCGTTTAGCTATCTATGCTAATTGCTTCTCTCTAATTCAGTTTTTTTTACCTCCTCTTGAACATTGAAAATGTTTTGTCATTTTCACATGCTAGAAATGTTGAAATTCTTTTGCAAGGTTTTATGGTGTGCTCAGAAAAAATTAGTCTTTTCTCGAATAATTTTCAATATTAAATGAATTGGGGTTGTTTTTTTTATTTGAATTTAAAATATGCATGGTGATGGAATACATGGTGACAAAAAGGTCGAAAGAGGGCAAAAAGATCGTATTTTTGCTAGGGCGTCGTGTGTCGATTTCAGGTTGCGAGAAAAAAAAAAGGTTAAAGCCTTAAAATATGAAACGTTAAAGTCGCGTAAACGAGAAGTTGTACGACTTCTGTCAGTCGGATATATACGATGCACACGCATATGTAAGGCTACTGTGTCCAGCGTTGTGTACATATATGTATGAACATACCACGGTACATATTCCTGAAACCTATACCATTTAAATTTAACCCACACTCTGCGGTTAAACTAATTCGCGCTGTTCGTGAGTACGGTCTTATTTGCTATCTGATACACCTACTATTCTTGTTTAGGGGGGGTCGAATATAGCCAATTTTATTATATTAAAATTAAAGTTAAAACTCTATTCAAACCTTTTAAAATTCTTTTAAAATATGCAAATCTCTTGATGTCTTTTAAATCCGTTCCATCTCGATATCTTCATGTTTTTAAAAATTTCGTAGAATCCTTTGAAATCTTTAAAAATCCTTCAAAGAAAACCTGGGAAAATTTTTGAAACTCCTTAAAATTTCAAGAACTCCTTTAAAATGTCAAGAAATGAGCTAAGATCTTTTAAAATTTCATTAGATCTTTTGCAAATCATAAAAATCGATATTCCTCAAAGTCTGTAAAACCCTAGAAATTATTTATGATGACAAGAAATCTGATATCTTTGTAAAATCCCTTGAATTTTTTTTTAATCTTTTGTGAAATTCCTTAAAAATCATGATTCAAAAGTTCTGAACGTTCAAATGAACAAATTTTTGTATTGATTATATTTGTAACTATAAAAAGTTTTTAAATATTGATTCATTTACATTGAAAATAATAAAAAATGAAATAAACTTGTAATCCTGATTGTTATTTTTAGTTGGCACAATATTTCTGGATAAAATATAATTTGATAAAAATATTTCGTTCATTTGAACGTTCGCAACTTTATTCACATTAAAAATCCATGAAATCTCTTGACACTTCTTAAAAATCCCTAATGTCCCTCGAAATCCTGTAAAATTCCCAAAATTTTTTTTAAATATTTAGAAATCTGTTAACATCTTTTACAATCCCTTAAAAATATCTTCAAATTTTGATATTTCTTTAAATTTTGTAGGGAGTCCGAACTTCGGTCAGTTGAAACTTGTTTAGGGTATCCGAATTTCGATCAGTTGAAATTTTAGGGTGTCCAAACTTTAGTAGATTTTAACTTTAGGGTGTCCGTACTTCGATCAATTTAAATTTTTGATGTACGTATTTCGGTCAGTTGAAATTTAAGTTTATCCGTACTTTGGTGAGTGAAATTTACGACTTCCTGATTTTGGTCATTTTCGCATTTTGGTCGTTCTTTAATATTGTGATAATTCCGTATTTTGATCTCTTCCAAATTTTGGCCCCCCCTTTCAAATTCTTTTTTCTTCAAAAAGAAATTTTTGTGGTGCATTTTTTAGTTTTATAAAGCAGTTCTTGTTAAACTGCTGCTTTACACAGTAAATCCCGAAACTAATTTTCAGCTCAATTTTTATAAATACTGTAGACAGTTGACATCTATATAAAAATTTTTGAACGTGGCTATAAAATAACTGTCAATGCAGTAGTCAATGTGGTTTTTAACTGTTTACAGTGTTTTAAGCCACTGATGACTAAAAATGGAGCAAAATGATTCAAAGTAGTTTCAAAGGATGAGAATTCTATCTTGTTACTTCTGGTAGGATTATAAAATTAGTATTATCTAGTCCTCTCTGTGGGTAACTCTCCTCATCGAGAGCCATATCTTCCTCGCTGGCAACGGTTTACCAGAGTTAGACAGTGGTGAGGACAGGTAGTGACAGACTGAAATCTAATTGCACTAAGCGAATCACTCGGGGGAAACGTGATGGGACTCTATCTGTCTGGAGACGGCTTCTGCGGGTTCGCTTAAGTTGAACTTTGTAACAAAAAAACCGGAAGTAAAGAAAGGCAAAAGGGAAACGCTGCTCTTCCTTCCTTCCTTCCTTCCTCCCTCTCTCTCTCTCTCTTTCTCTCCCGTCCCTTTTTCTTTACCAATGCTCAGGCTTTTCCTTACTTTACGTTTTTCTGTCGAGTTCAAAGTTCACGAAAAAAGTTTCGCAAATCGAACTTCATTTTCCTGTGCATGCGCTTTAGATTTCATATTTTATGCGATGAAATTCTGGTTTAATCTTGAGGTTAAAAATCACTACCCAATTTAAAGACATACACTGAAATGATTGAAAATGTGTGATTTGAAATATCTTTGAATTCGGTTTTAGGGTGTCTACCAACAGGGAAAATCGGAAAATAACCGGGAATTGAAATATATCCGGGTTACATAATCGAATCGGGAATATAACTAGTTTGAATCTGATGGAGAGAAATTCACGCTTTACAAACATATTTTTTTGTTTAAATATAATGAAATAAAACAGTGAACAAAGTAACATATTGAATACATTTTATTTGCGTTTATAGTAAAAGAATATTTGATATTTACAACCGGGAACTTGACAGGAAAAAATTTGTAAATACCTTTCATTTGCTTTGCAAGTTTAAAAATTTTATAGTAGTACATATCATAATCATAATCATTGCATTACATTCACTTTTTTGCCTTTAGTCAAAGAACTTGGTGGCTTCTCTAAAGAAACGTGTATTTTATTATTCACGGTTGGATGAATTAAAAATGTTGGAATGATGTGAGAATAATTACGAAGCAGTAGATAGTTACCCATTCAAAATATTTTAAAACATTCCCAATTTCAATGGCGGAATTATCTTTTGAGGTTTGAACATCAAACCTGTTTGAACTTTCGTATTATCTATTTGAAAATCGTTTCACATACATTTTAAACTCTTAGAAAGTTTTTAATAAAAACTGCGATTAAAGCACTTTCTTATTAGATGTCATATATGCTTTTGTCATAAATTCCTATATGTCATAAAGCTTTTGTTTATTTTTGCTGCTTTTTTTAAATTCGTCAGTTTAAAGTCAATATTTCGACTTTTTTCCGCAATCCTAGATTAATTGAATAAATTTTTTTTTATTTCTTGATTCGAGATCGTGATTGTTGCATATGCACACAAAGGGAAGCGAATAACACATTTTAACTTGCGATGAGCAAGTGGTATAAAAAAAAAGGAACCTTTGGATAGGGGTCAATTGAAAAATTTTTCACGTGAATGGACGCGTGCCGCGATATTTGCACGATATGAAAACCGTGTTTTATGATTGGATATAGTTCGAATCGAAATTTTCCTTTTTTTCTGCTGCCTATATGTATATCTTTCATGAACTGTGAAATGAAAGATAGAATGCTATTGTAGTAGATATGTCTATAAAAAAATAACTTTCTTATAAAAAGTAAAATGAATTGACTTATGCAAATTCTTTTCTTGTAACTTTAATTTAATTGTATTGCCAAGATTAGGAGATTTGATGCAACTAGAAAAGCAGGTGGTTTCAATTTTTTTTAATAATATGAGTTCATCATTATTAAACAAAAGACAACTTCAGTTTTTTTTTAACATGAATGTTGAATAAAAGTCAGAGGGATAGTCATCAGCCGATGTTTAGAGGAACAAATAGAGGAGCGGAAGCCAGGTCATCACACAGGGGTATTCTAGAGTAGAGGATAAAGCGCGATATTGCGTAATCCCAGCACTCGGTCAATTCGCGGCATTTTTGAGGCACATGCTTCGTAACGCTATCCGGATTTCAAAGTTTTATCTAACTCTCTAGCTATCTTTGTACATAAAATTCTCCTTTTTCCTCGAGAAACTTTAAGAAAATGTATCTCAGATGGTCAGGGAACATTGGAAATCTTTGCTTGGTCATATTCTCCATAAAAGTATTAAATTAGTAGAGAAATGATTGGACCATTTAAATAATTATTTCAATATGTCATAACTGCAGAAATTGAATTATCGTTTTAGTGTGAACTCCGATGCAGATGTAACCTATAAATATATTTTAAGTACATTATCCAATTTACTGTTATTTACCGGTTTTACGAGGTTTAATGCGAAAATACACAAATTAATTAAAATCGTGAATTCCTGATTGACCGAAATATGAGATAACGTAACATTAGGTAAATAATGATAATAATTGGGTGATTAATATTCAATCTGTTTAGAATAGAGTTCAGCATATTATGTAAATGAAGTAAATATATGGTGCTTGACTGATATATGAGTGGATTTTACAATTCAGTGTGAACGTATAATATGCACTATATATTATATGAAAGTCAAATTAATTTTTTTGAGGAATTAATTTAAATTCTTAAATAATAATAATAATAATAATAATAATAATACTTTCTAAAAACACTGGCTTTACAATGAAAAAAGCGGTATTCTTAATATGCAATTCAATCTCTGTCGCTAGTAGGATATTCGTGACGTATAGTACGTGCGAGAAATCGCAACAATTGGATAAAAATAAAAAGAAGAACAGTAGCCAAGTTCGATCGGCTAAAAGCCGTTCGAACTCTGGCCTGGAAATTGGACAAGAAAGAAGATAGTGAAAAAGTTTTTCTCTACGTCCGAAAGAACGATTAGCTCTTCAGGTTTTTTTCTTTTTAAAAGAAAAACCTCTACTCCTAAATTTGAATGTTTCGAACAATTAGAGTCATGCCAAATGGAACGAGACGAAAAAGAACGGCCCTGATTCGAAGCCACTGATTTATAGCGGATCTCGTGTTTTCTCGCCTGTAAATCTCCATCGCTCTCATTCACATTCCTATCAGTTCCCAACCTGCTCGTCGCAGAACCGAAGTCGATAAATGCGAATGTCTTCTTCTATATTCAACGGTTTTTTTTTTTTATTATTCATAAAATAAACTTCTCACGTATTTCTCATGCTGTTTTAATTATGCTCACAAATGTTTTTGCATTTTGTATGTGTTTGATTCGCGAATAAAAAAAGTTTCCTCTCAACGCAGATTTTGCGATGTTTATACAGAAAAGCAGACGCCTTTTTATTATATATTAAATATATATTAAAATCCTCAAGATATTGAATTTAGTTTACACCGAGGTTTACACTAAAGATTCCAGTGATTCACCACTCTTATTATGATTTATTATTATTTTAATATTGTCTTAAAGCTTGTTGGGGATGATGTGGCAATATCTATAATCTGAAATTTCCATGCTTAATATTGACGTCAATTTCCACAATCATCCAAATTAAAATATTGAGCGACCTATGTAGGGGATGATTGAAAGGAGTTGGTGAAAAGATATGTTAGATCAATAGGGGTCGTACACATTCTGTAAGATGACTATTTTTGTCCCTGGGGCGTCAAGCGAACTTTTACGATTCAACCTGGTAAATACATATATAGTCATATAATAGTGAAAGGAAGGCGATTCGGGTTCACCCTCGTCCTCGACTTCCCGGATGGATGCCTTTCCCTTTCCTTCCGCTTCTAGTTTTCAACCATTGCCCACCAGTTCACCACCTTCCGACGAGGCGTAACAATGCGTCATCCTCATTGAATTGCAGGAAGGGTTTACATTAGTTAGTGCAAACGAACCCCTCAAGGACTTTGAATACCACGTACAGCCAGTGTCACTAATGATCGCAGCAGCTATTACATTATTAATCTTCTTACGTCATATATGTTGTCGATATTTGCAATCCTTCAAATTACAGCTTATGAATTTTTAGGTCCTAACGCTGTCTCTATATCTGAATTAGTCGCATTTTTCCGTTCTTCCAATTTCTCAATTTTCAAAATTTCAAATTATTCTATTTGTTTCTATTCTATTTCTCTGTTGGTTTGAGATTATCTACCTATTTTATATTATGGTTCAAGATTGTATTTGTCCAATGAAACCGGAAGTGAATATATAACTACTAAATTTTGATGCTACAACCACGATTTTCATTGACAGAACCACATGTGATTGTGGAAACTATTATGAAATAGTTATGGCTGTTGCCACATAATAGTTATTGTTGTGGCAACCAGAAATTGTAATTGTACCATATTTTACTATTATTTCCGTGTTTGTTTCAAAGATAGAAGTTTTCTCCATTTTGAAGTCTATTTTTAACTAAGATACAAAACTAGAGTATTCTTGAATTAAGATGAAAAGATTTCGAAAATAAAAGTCTCAAATTACTATATCCACTTATAAATTTCTATCAATTTCTTGTTTGTTTTATGAGGCCTATCAAGAAAGTATGTAAATATATTCATCCAGTCTTCTACTTAAGGGAAAAAATTACATTTAAAATGTAGTTCGATGGAGTGTGCCAGAGCTGTGTACCAACTAAATTGAGATTTATGGCCTCTGTAGATTAAATGCCAAGGAAATAATGTTATAATCTTTTCACTAAAATACTTTATTTTTATATTTAAAAGAAAACACGCTTTTATAGAAAATATGTCTGGTAAGCATTTGATGACAAGCGTTTCTATCGAATGAGTTTATTCAATGAAGTCATCAATGAACTTTGATGGTATTTTAACACTAGTAGTCATTACCAGACTTTGCTGTACATATGCAGCTTCATACGTACATACGCGGTTTGTCGGTTTGAATATGCAATGGATCCGGGTTCGTGTACCAGTACCTCCTGATGACAGGCCACAGGGCTGTACGCAAAATTAATTAATCCGATTACTAATTGCCACTCGCATCGTTAGTCAGATTATGAAATGTGAGCGTAGCACAAGCTTATGGATAATGAAAAAGTAGTGAAAACCGAAAATTAATCGAAGGTGTTTTCATCCTTCCTTCCGTTTCGAGAGAGAAATTCTCGAACTTCCACATTACACGCCTGTCTACATAGATTGGAGCTAGATTCGTGGAAATCAGGAAAAAATTCACTGCCGAGTTATTTAAACGAGATAAAATCGCTTTCCGCTCGAGATTTAAACAATACTTTTTCTGTTCTTAACAAGTTATCTTTTTAAAGCTTGTAGATCTGGTCAACTTTTACATGGGGTGGGAAAAATAATTTAAGTCACATGAAAAGATTTCGGAAGGATATCACTTTGATAATATGTAAATTTGGATGTCTAGAATTGTTATTATGGTCACGGTCCAATATTAGGAACGATTCCTTAGGTTTAGGGTCGATTGTAGAGTAGATTAGACTCGAAAGCAGTTCAGTTCGTTCCGAAATTCGTGGTCACGATTCTGTCGTCGATCCCTCGACAAATTTACTCAGTGATTTCCGGGATCGGGCGTTGGGTCTATATTTGAATTTTATCGGAACGATCTCGAGATAATTTCCCCTATCTAAATTGCATACTCTGCGACGTATCGGCTTCGCTAAAACGGAGACGAGGGTTTTGGTTTTACTATGAACATATGGGTTTTATCACGTCTATTTCAAACTAAAAGCGGCAGTTTGACAATCGGAATGTCCTATACTCTAACAATAAAAGAACGGGAACAGAATTTTACGATTACGATGTGGATAGTAATTTCAAATAGTTTCGAGATTAAATTCAAACAATTCTATTAGGGGCAATTATTATTTTACTTTTGAAGATTTGAATAATAATTAATATATTACCGTGTTTTATAGGGGCCATCCGTATATTATGTTACAGATTTAGGAGGGAGGAAGGATTCAAGAAGAAATGTGTCTATTTTTTTGGAAATACATTTTGGAAATGTATATTTTTATGTCACACTGTAGAGATATAAAATAGAAGGTGGTGGGAATTGGGCATAAACTTAGGTGGCAAAAAGGGGGTGGCGGGTGCAAGTGCGCGGAAACTTTTCCGCTTGGCGGCACCCTCCCTTAATCCCGTTTGACGCTGATATAAGCGCGGCAGATGTCGCTAGTAAACGAGTTATCGGCGAATTGGGATGCTGCACTCAAAGCACGCTCGACCACTATTCAAGGAGGGGTAGACCTTTTTTTTTCACTACCCTTGTCGAGAGCTCAGTCGAGAGTGTTGTAAATTTCAAACTTTATGAGAATTTCCAAGCTTCAATATTCACTCTTATGTGTGGGATTTCTGCCAATTTTTTGCTTGATGGGATAATATTTGAGTTTCTATTAGCTTTTTGGTATATATCAAATTGGTCTACTTTATCTACTTCTGATTGTTACGTAATTCCTGGACACCTTAAAAATATAATATTCTATATATATCCAAGCTTTTTGTAAAGCAATTTTTGCATGTTAGTGAATGAAACTTTGTACAAGTGACACGTGCAGAATTGAAAGGCACACGAAGCGTATTATATGTTAAAAATACAATTCGTGTGCATGGGACATGTAGCTCGTGTACTTTAGCAATTTCCGCTTATTATTAAGAGAATTCATTGTGTTTCGTGGCTGAATATTACACAGTTAGTCTCCTTTGTTTGAAATCCACATTTAACCCAACCAACAAACGGCTTTTGCATAAACCGTTTTATCGGAACGTTTCGAGGAATACTACAGTAGCTTTACTATGTTTCTAATGTATCCAATGTAAACCTTTTATACTAGGCAACGTAGCCGTAATTGTTTTTCACGGTCCGTTTTCTCGATTGTGAGTCTTATTGTACAATATAATCTGCTTTCACGACGCCAAGGGAAATCAGAAGTTCTCTACTTATGTCTCTTGTAACTTAAAACTTCCAGTCTGCAAGATAATTTCAAAAAATCACCCAACCTTACTAGATTTTTCAGCTGTGCGTATTATGCAAGAACTTGAAGATTATATTAAAAGTATTGAAATGAAAATGTTAAGTATATATTCAACAGTCTGATCTTTGATCACTGAAGTTAAGCAGCGTTGGGCGCGGTTAGTACTTTTGGGTGGGTACTCCCACTTGGGAATACCATATGCTGTTGCCATTTACGTTATTTGATTGTTTATTTATAAAAAAATCCTTACATCTTTGGTGCTTGTCTTCGACAGACTTATGTCATCAATTGTCATAAATCTCAATTTATCCTATACAATAAAAGTGTAGCAGGAATGCCAGGAAACAACATTTTTTTTCATTGTCAGTTAATGCTTTATCTTCTGAACTTTCCCCAGAGAATATATTTTTAAATTTTGTACTTTCTGTTTGAAGATTTTTGAGATAACGCATATGGCGGGTTGGTTTTATTCTTTGTCCCTGTCATCTCTTGAAATGGACACTGAAAATGTGATTCTGTCTCGATTTTCACGCAAGATTGAACATCACCCTTTATTGTACCCTTTTCCGTTGACCTCGATGCTTATCTATTTACCAGCGGACTCTTTTCCTTTGAACTAAGGCTTTTACGAAAAAGGGAAAATATGGGGAAAATATGGTGAGAGATTCCAAAAGTTTCTAGAGCATAGAAAAATATGTATTAAGCATTAAAATGTAGAATTTATTTTTCTTGATAAAGTTTTTAAGGCATTTCAAATTACTCAACTTCATACTTAAAGCATTAAAAAAATAAACACGATCATCTATCATCGATTATCAGCAAATTTGCTGCATCTACGTGTTATTTTTTTTTACATTCTCATCAGAGAGAATATATTATTATTCAAAAATCCATGCTTCGTGAATTTCTAAAAGTGAATAGTGCTTTATTTTACGATTACAAATATCATACAATGAAAACCACTAATTTCTGTTAAGTAGCCATTAGAGATTACAAAACGGATGTTTTGATTTATACTAAATCGGTATTAAAACTGAAGTACATTTTCGATTATAATAGTCAGATTTTGTTTAATTTCTGTGTAATGAATTTGTTAAATTCGTAATTTTATTTTATTTAAAATTGTTATTTAAGGAATTATAGATCAAAAACGTAATTAAAGTCTATTTAACTTTTTCGAAATTAATAATCTAAATTTTCTATGATTATAAAAGAATATATATATATATAGTTATCGAATTTCCTTAATTTAGAGTCTTACTTTAGAGTTCTTAATTTAGAGCCTTAACTTAGAGTTCTCCGGAAAAATGAACGGAAATTATTTAAGAAAATTAGGACAATTTTGGTATTTTTTAATAATTTAAGAGTTGATGACTTTCGTGGTATATTTTTACTCCCTAATTTAATCAGTTTAGATTAAAGGGTATTAGCGCCATCTCAATTCTCAAGCTATTTTTGTCAGAGATGTGAATTTTTCATTGTAAAATAATGAGATTCAATCTAGAAGAATATGAGATGAATATTTGATATGATCTTAAGATACGTAATTTTAGAATAATTATTTCACCTGCATACCGAAAATTATCCACTGCATTATTTATGAAGCTATGGAGAGAGACTTTTTGTCACAATTACGTTACAAAATTGGAATCATATTTTCGTAACAATAATAAGTTAACTTGTTTGTAAATGGTAATGGTAGAATTTTGTTATACATATAACGTTTGAAAAAAATGAATGAAAAAGTCTTTGTAAAGAGAAATCGGCTTATTTGCGAAAGTTAGAGGAGTCCAAATATTGACATGTATCGACTGTCCATTCCATATCTAAACCTTTTATGGTTTTCACATTGTTACAGTTTTTCCGCCTTTCATTTTTATCACTCCCGTTTTCGTAGAACGTGAAACATTGGAATGCGCTTTTCATAGCATCTGTGAAAATAAATCCGTATGAGCGTACGCGAAAAGCATTCTTTTATGACATTTTTTGTGACAAAAAATTGTCAGATAATACCGGAATATGCGTTTCTATAATAATATTCTGTGTACGGATTTGCGTTCTCAGCATTCATAGGTACGTTGATTCTTGATTTTTTTGTGTTTTAATCTAGAGTCCCTCTTTGTAATGCACGTTTTTTTTTTCATTGTTAAAAGCAATTCTCAGTAATATTCACATAACTTTTGATCTAAAAAACTGTTAAATTTGAATTGCTTTCAATTCGGGTTCACTGTAGTTTACGTAATAATATATGGCTTGCATATTATTTACATAAGAGCAGATTAGTCAGAAATATTTGAGAACAAAGTATCACTTCAGAGTGACATAAAGATCTTTTTCGAGCTATTCTGACCCTAGGGATTGTCTGGCTTTGGAAGACGTTTACGACGCAGCCATTATCCAGATTTCAAGCTTCTTTCATTTCGAGTCATCCCAACTTCGCCTTCATATTTTATGCAACCCTCTTTCCGTGAACCCTCCAACCAGACCAAAATGCATTTGAATCAATTCTCGGAGAATAACCTAACGGAGTGCCTAATCGTGTCCCCATCGCGAAACTTACTTTTGTCGTTAGTCGTTAGTGGGAATTAAAGTTGAACCACAGCCGTAAGAAGAGTTGAAAATGGCATTAATTTCAATAAAAATAATTTAAAACTCAACCGTTCAATAAACGTTATTTATGATTTATATGGTATAATATTCGACTATGAGGGTTTGCAGATTTTTTCAGATTTCGCGCAAGGGAACGAGGTTATAAAAAAACTGACCATAAGATCAAACTTAGGTTGTAAAAAAAAGAAATCGACAGATCACACCGATATAATAAAAAATTCGCAGTATAATGTTTGTTGATAACAATGTAGTTATTTTTAGTGTAGGCACATAAAGAATGTATGTGCTGTGCATTTTCTAGAACGTAGATAAGGTCTTTTTCACTGTATCATATAATAGGTGAGGTTTTATATGGCATGAGCTTCATATGACATGGCATTAAATTCTGTATATAGCGCAGCGGGGGTCGAAAATCTGAGGATAGGGTAGAATAGAAAAAGCAATGGACAGGCAAGCCTCTGTGTTGCATAATGCATATCCCCATGACTCTTACTCTTTTCTTCATTGTGGGTGGATCCTCTGTTTCTGTAAAAGCTTTTACTTTTGCACATACGTAATGTTAGGGTCACATGGCGTGATTTACTGAGAATTACTATAAGCAAAAGGATAAATAATTCGTTGATCCATATTTAAATAGTAATTCATTAATTTTTGACCTTATTTATTATAATGTATTATTATTTATACTGTTGCTATTTAAAGGAACAAACACATGAACACATTTTTTTACGTTTAATTATTCGTTTATGTAAATAGAGAAAACCATCACGGGTGTAATTATTTTGTTTTACTTTTTACAACTTAAAGTCATTCAAATGTCAATAACATTAATGTATATAGTACGAGATTTTCGAGACATTTTTACAGAGGGTCCATTTTTTTAGAGAGGAATTTCAAGAGGTTTCTATAGGAATTTTAAGCGATTTCAAAGGTTTGTAAAAGTTTTAAGGGATTTTAAGGGTTTTAAATGTTGTGAAATTTTTTCAGGGAATTTTAAGAGATTTCACAAGGTTTCTAGGAATTTTAAGGGAATTTCGTGGAATTTTATAGGAATTCATGCAATTTTTAAAGATTTTGAAGAATTCAGGGGATTTTAGTGTATTTTAATTTTTTTTTTTTAATTTTGAGGAATTTTAAGAGGTTTCTAAGAATTGTAAGAGATTTCAACGAATTTTAAGCGATTTTGAAGGTTTTCGTGAAATTTTAAAAGATTTAAAAATGTTGCAAGAGTTTTAAGGGATTTTAAATGTAAAATTTCGGGGAATATGAAGAATTTAAAAGAGAATTTAAAAATTTTAGAGAATTTAAAAGATTTTGATGATTTTTAAAAGATTTTGTGGTATTTAAAGGGACTTCATGAAATTTTAGCAGGTTTCAAACCTTTTTTTTTTATTTTAAGGGATATAAATCGTTTTTGAGGTGTATCCACTTCTAAATTACTTTTCAAATTTCTCTATGGAGTAAAGGAGGGTTAGGTGACAATTTGGATCGAATTACTGAACTCTATAAGAATGCACCTGTGTATCTCAAGTTCCTTCATGCAGAATCATCAGTCCTGAAGCTAACTCTAAATCTCCCATTTGCAATTCCACTTCTCGGCTGGTTAACTCCCAAAGTCGTTGCGAATCCTGGAGACTTTATTTGGTAAACACCTTTAGAGATTTAAGCCCCATCCGCTGTTAATCGCTAACCCTTGCTATCTTGTAGATCCCTTTCGAAAGCAAATTCAGGATTTCTGCTCTCAGCTTTCTCTATATTCAACCCTCTTTTCTCATTCTCGCAGCCCCCTCTCTGTTTACTTGTTTTTCGTCTTTCGTATTATACTTAATCCCGAGAAACGATAAAATACATTTTAACGTGGAAAGCTCTCACATTGGTTTACCTAAACTGCTGGACTTTAGCCTCGACTTTAAACCAACTTGGCGAGCTTAATGCTAGCCTCTGAGAGCGAGCGGTGTCTACGGGACTTTAAATGACCAACCTTACGACCCTTGGGTAAAGTCTTAGTCAAACGCAAACGAGCGATCCTTGCGATAGAGTAAAACAACTATCGTGACCTTAAGCCATGTGATTTTTTAGTTTTCATATTAAGTTAAGCTTGCCTTTGTGATGAATTTTTTAAGGCAATTTTAAACATCTTATTTAAAATGTAGATTAAGAGAAAACTCTTCAAGAAGTTCTAATATACTTTTAATGAATTTAAGTTTCAGTCAAGTATGACGAAGTGAATGTTGAAGTCGATAATATGGAAAGTTTTGATATCAAATTCATTTTTTACTCTGCTGCTACTACGTTTTTTAATTTTTCGTACTTTTTTCTTTTATAGAAAAAACAAGCAGCTTTATTATTTTAAAATACGTTTGCTGAAAAGTGTTCATTTACATATTTCCAAAAAATAATGGCTTCTATAACTTAATCAGTTTTAGTGTTGCGTTTCAGTAGTAAATGTAAGGTTCGAGTCAGACGGTTGGTTAGACAGTAGTTGCAGTTTTCTGCTCAGCCAATCGAGCGAGCAAAGTTGGAGTGCAGAGAATTCTACACATGAAATAGAAATGGATTATGGTGGTTGCATGCATGTTTTACAACTTTCGCAAAATACAATTTGCATGGATTTTACGAAATGAAAATTAATTTTAAAGTTTGAGTCGGTTATTTTCGAATCCATCAAATTTTCAACCGCACGGATTTCAAAGAAAATTTTAGACAAAATTGAAGGGATTTAATAATATTTTAGGAGTTTTAACACATTTTATATTAAATTTTAATACAGCACAAATTAAGAATTGCAACTATTTCAAATATTAAATTTAAAATTGTAATTCAGGAATGCATCTGCATGAGACCGTTTAATAAAAATACTTGAATGTTCTGAAATTCATACGCTTGAGAGATGAATTGAGGGAATATTTTTTTAATTCTAAATTTTTCCCTTAAAAGTGGAATATACTCTGAAGTTAAATGCGCGAAATGGGACAGTTGAATAGCGTTTTCGAGGCCGTTTTCACAAGCAGTAAAATGAGAGGACCTGGTGTGTCAGGTTTACACGTTAAGGAATTGGGGCGAAAGAAGACTTCTTATGTAAATATCAACGCCAGCTCGATATGCAGAGGTTTTCGAGAATTCAGAATGTAGAGAATGTAGAGCCTCTTTTAGTTTTAGTTGCGCTCTCAACTCTCACTCAAGCTAATGCAGCTAGTACAGCCCTTTACTCTAACAACCATTTTACGGTTCGTTGCACATCTGAGGTTCACGTGCGAAGATACGTTGCAGCAAGTGGCGTGTTCCTATGTTGGATACATCACTCTTTTAAGCCTCTAGTGGTCCAGTACAAGGGTTGGACCAGCAGAGATGGATGCATTTTACTACGTGAACTGTCTTGTTCGTTAACAATGAAGCTCGATGCATAATGGAGCAGTATGTATTGGGTCAAAAGTTCACAACTTTCTGTGACACGCGGTTGCATATTTCAGAGGCTTCTATCGATCTTTTTGCCCGGAGGATGAAGTATGAGGTGGACAGGGAATCTCGGGCAACTACGACGGCACTGCAGATTTAACTAGGCTGCAGGCTCACCGCCAATAATTTCAAACTACCTTCTTCTCTCTATGTTTGTGTGTGTGTAGCTAGCCCACCTGAGATTCGATCTTCCACTGAGATTCAATAGGTTTATGAATGTGACTACAGATATTCGAATATTACTGACAAGAGAATCCTACTAGGATATTGTCAGAGAGAGAAATGCTTTTCAATTTATTTGAATAAAAGGAAGGTCGTTCTATTGAGAGCTTATAAAAGTTACCTTCTGTCGAAGGAGAATTGCTCTTTGCGGAGAAATTTTACCTCAGCATGCAGTTATCAATCACCAATTTCCGAACTGGGATATTCTTGCTAAGGAGGAATAAGAAATGTCGATGCTTTTGTATTCCTGTCATAGGGTCGATTTTTTCACATTTTTTTTCTCTTCCTCATTTTATGTACTAATTAAGATGAAGCCACTTAAGAGACTTCAAATACGTATTAAAAGTATAAAAAAAAACTAATTGAATCTGTAACTTAGAAGATGGTATCCTTTGTTCCTTTTTATACACAAATTATAATTTTCAAGAGACTTAAATAAAACTGTCAAAGTCTAAGAGAAATTCTTGTTATAAAATTCTCGTTTGAAATTGAAAAGATCCTCATCTGAGATATTAAACTTATTTTGTGTAATTATTATATTATGAAATTTGAGCATTTCAATGTTTCTATCGTTATGTTAGCTACTTTATCCAAGTAGCGAAATCTTGAACAAGATTATGCCTCTTCGATATATGTAGACATGGAAAGTACTTTGGAATGAAGCATCGAAAACATTTTAGTTCAATTTCATCCTTTATATTAAAAATGTAACTTTTTTTGAACAGCGTTTCAAATTGGACTCAATTTATATAAGTTATAGCTTCTGATGAAATTGTAAAACGCAACCTCACGAGTGTGAACTCAATAATTCAAAAATCGAGTAAGGAATAGTTAATGTTCACTTAGCCAAGAAATTAATAGTTCCATTGAAATTAGTTTCATTTAGGCGGAATTTTAGTTGAACTGCAGGAATTAATTTGCAGGGTTTGTTCTTAATTAGCATTAATTACTGTAATGAAATATATCTCGAGTCTGATACTTGACACTTTATCTAAATTTGTACGCAGAGGGTTTAAAGAAGAATAATTGATATTAATATTTCTTTTTATTTGTTTCATATAAGTTTCTGCTCTAGTATATTTAATCTTCTTCAAAGTATGATGAGAAAAAGAGACTAATTTTATTTTTAACCTTGTTACAATTGCATCTTTATAGAAGTTTATGGACATTGCTAAGACATTGTCTGCAGCTTTCAAAAGCTTCCATAACTTTTCAAGTTTTATCAATAATCTTTAGAATCTTCCTGAATTTCTTAAGTTTCTCAAGGACTCTATTAAATCGCCTGAAGTTCAGATAAGAATGGAATAAAGTATAAAAGGATGGACATCTGAATTTTTAAAATTTCTCTTAACTATTTTTATATTTATATTCTTGAACTTATTTTTATATTCTCTAACTTATTCTTATAATTAAACTAGAAAGGGAATAATTATTAAACCTAGTCTCACAACTGAATATAGTTTTATAAAATCCGTAAGAAAACTCACAATACAAATTGCGGAAATTATGCCACTGTGGAATCTTCCCAAGTTCTTGAGTTTGTTCCTCATTATTCATTCGTCTAAAGAGTGTAATGCACAACAGGAAATGTAGCTTTGGGAGTTCGAGAGGAAAAGAGAGAAAGAGTAACAACGAAAGGGAGAGGCGAAGGATTTATAAAGTTCTTTCGTTCCTAAAGTTTTCTTTACTTTGGTATATACGACTCGGTTGATTAATTGGTCGTGGATTATACAGTCTTGTCGCGAATTCAAAAGTTGATTCCGCCTTCTGCGGCTTTCGTTTCTTTCTTTCTTCTTCACAATCCACCAACCCTTTCTTCTCAATTTTTTCTTTCTTTCTTTCCCTTTTTCTTTTTCTCTTATCTTCTTTTTTTCTCCTCTCTTTTCCTTAAACTCTCTCGCTGCCTCGTATCTGCTTCTGGTATATCTTTCTCGCGATTACTCGCGTTTTCTCAATATATAGCAAAAGAGAAGCAGTTCTTCTCCATTTTAATTAACGAATGCTGGGTAATGGTAAAGTTGATGGGAGCAAGAGTGGCTCGCTTGAAACCTTTTTCGCGTCTGCTACAAGCATTTTAACCTTATTAATAATGCGAAAAAGTACACAAATAATTATACATAGTGCCCATCTATTAAGAATGCAAATCAGAAGATTTGGATATAATGCGATCTACATGTAATTATAGACTACTTCAATTAGAAGGCATTATAATGCCTTCTAATATTTAAGACTTAATTTTCTTTGGAATTTGTTAAATTCCATGTGAAATTTAATCTCGCAAAAATTTCGGCATATGTTATAATTGATATTAAAAATTAATATCGAAAAAGGGTAGAATCAGTTGACGTGTGGCTTGGGGCTGGGAATAAGCGATTGACCGACACGTGCTGAATATGTCATGAACCCCAGACAGAAATAGACATGTGCTTATCCTCTGATATTCTTGATATTGGGGATGATTTATTAATGCACAAACTATTCTTGATTTTGGTATACAATAGCAAACTCTAGACCAATGAAAAACATTCTCAAGAATACTTTTTTTTTTAATTAAAACATTACAAATATAAATTATAAAATGGGTTTAGATACTTTTAAAAGTAAAAGTTTTTCAATTTCATTAGGAATCCTATATCTCATTTTTTGCATTTTCAAAATGCTGATTCTCTCTACCCGTATAATATTATTATACATTCTTGCAAGAGAATGACTCGGATGAGAAGAAGGGCATCCCTAGCTCGCATTTGCCAGAATTGAATCGCAACCCAGCAAATCCTATATTCTTGGTATTGCTGTTGAGATTTTATTCAAGTATCGCACCGGGACACGTTTAACACTGTAGCCTTTTGCTGAAGAAAATAGAGATACAAAGAAATGTCATGCAAGGGGAGGAAATATGATGCATGGAGAAAAAAAGTATCCAGGGTTGCTTTTTATACATCACTATCTAAATTACGATCTCAAAGTTCACCCGTATAAGCAGGAAGATTGTCGAGAGGCTGATTTTATCGTGCTTCAAAATTGAGATTGGTTTGCTTTCATCATTTCATACTTTATTTCCCGTGTCAAGGAAAAATCTTTTAACATGTTAAATTTCCTCTGCATGTAAAATTTATACGTATACAAAGTGTGTGTGACAACTGAACGTATGAGCGTACTATTGAATATTTTCTATTAAAATGAGTGCAAATGAAGCCGTCAGAAAATACAACAATGAAATATGAGAATAATGAGAAGAGAATTTGCATTGAAAATCATTAATATGCGCAAAGTACATGTGCATATTAACAGTGTTACAAATAAAAAATACTATATTATCAGACAGGATTGTGTACAGATTTCGAGGAATAATGGCCATTATAGAAATAGAGAATTTATAACGAAATGCAAACAAATAACATAATTTCAAAGTCTCGTTATTTATTCTTTATTCATGATTGAAAAGTTCTGAACGTTCAAATGAACGAATTTTTGTATTGATTGTATTTGGAACTATAAACAGTTTTTAAATATTGATTCATTTACATTGAAAATAATAAAAAATGAAATAAATTTGTAATCCTGATTGTTATTTTTAGTTGGCACAATATTTCTGGATAAAATATAATTTTAAAAAAATATTTCGTTCATTTGAACGTTCGCAACTTTATTCACATCTTTATTCGGAATATTTCATAATAAATTTAACCCATTCTATAATTTTCGAGTCAAGCAAATGAGACACGCGTCTTTGACCCTCGGTTCCTATATGGGATAAAGTATCCCCCCATATATGCTAATTAAGTTGATTTAGTGTTAAATAACTGAAACCTTAAATTAGATGCACGTTTCCTTTTACATTAATTACAAACTCTCGACACTGAGAGAATTATTGACTTTACATTTGCGATGTACGATTTCGCGGCTAGGTAAACGCTCTTTTGGATCTTTCCTCTTTCTACAAACAAGAATGCGAACTAGAGAAACAAGTTAATGCAAATGAACCTAATGTTTCCTAGTAAAGGGGAAATAGTCAGATACGCGATTCGATAGAAGATCCGACGATCCTCCGGAAGCTATTCTCGTAACCATTAATTTCGCACAGCAAAGGGTGGATAAGGGAAGAGGGATGAGAAAATGTGGAAAGGGGGAGGGGATGAATGAAACACGTTCTAAGGTCGTCGTAAAGTGCCAGAAAATAAATGTGGAAAAAAGGATCTCTGCATACATCTCTTATACGCGTATACGGAGGAAAGAATTCCGAACACTGGGCATCCCTTTAATGTCAGCCATAGTTTATTTCACTGAGGAATTTAATAATACTGGACCACATTATATTGCCACTATATACACCACGCAACCGTACTTTTCGTCTCCACTGGTCTCCACCTTTCTTTCGCAGAGCCAAATAGAGGAAATTCTTTTTCTGAGTATAAGTAATTACATGTTAGGCAAATAATAGTGATTTTTCATCTGAAACTGATGAAGAATAATTCAGTTACGTGATGTTAAATGAATTGATAATTCTAGAAATTTTTTATATCTCTTTTATTATATCCTTTTAGTTTAAAATTGAGTTTCCCAAGAATATTCAAAAATGTCTTTTATTAACCGATTTTGCATTCAGCAATCTTTATGCATATTCATGAGTAAACCTGAAGAATTCCAATAAAGATTAATTCTATTGTTTTGTGTTTGGAATAACATCAATATATTACAGAAAAGCCTTTCCTTAAATCGGCCACTTGTTGATCACCTTTAAATGAAATTAATGAAAAAAATGTGATATATTATTTTGATCATGATCCGAGGCTCTTTCTATCAGGAAAAGGACTTTGAGGTCTCATTAAAATTGGATGGAGTAGACTGAGACATCCCTACTTGAGTCTCAAGACAGTTGAAAAGAAACCAGCAGGGAAATGAGAAAAGAGAGGGTCGATAAGAAATAAGAATAGAGGATGAAAAGTCATTCTGACGATGTTAATTACTGTCTACAGAATTGATATCTTCCGGATTTACGCGCTTCATTCCGTGTATTAATCAACCGAGAATATGAATTTTTTCCGATTTTCACAGTTTTTCGTTTAATTTTAATGAAAGGAACAAAAAGAGAGGGTCGCCACCTAGCTCTTTCCATGGGCAGCAGGAATTTAATATAGTTTACGATGGGAGAGACGCTTTTAACACGAGCGCTTTGCCGGCTCGACAATGGGCCTATGTTGAGGATTAATTGCACGAGTGTGCACTTCGCTTCTAAAGTAATGCCAACACTAGTAAACGGGGTTGGCGATGGGAGGCGAGTGGAGACAATGGGAGCAGACCGCAATGCGTGTAAGAATTAATTGCTGAAACCATTTCGGAACGGCAATATGCCGCCCTTTTGTTTTTTACTATTTTTATAACTTTTTTGTTTACTTCAATATATATAAAATAATCATCAGTGTATTTCTCTCCGGTATGGGAAAACCTTTTTTAGATCTGCTCTAAACATTTTATTTCGTTTCGGTGAAAACTTTTTCTGAATAGCGAGTAGTGAGCATGTGCAAGAGCTTAAATTGTTAGCAATTCAAATACCCATTTCATACAATTATTGTAGATGAGTGAAAGAATAGAGTAAAATAGGAGAAAACAATTACGATCGATCGTAGTAATCAGTGGCAGTAGTAACAATGCAAAGCAAGTGCTGAGGATGCAACGACAGAGAAATTTACTGTCTACGGAATGGACCTTTCCACTATGCCATGTGGAAAGTGAGGAAATTCGTGCCACGAATTCATGCAACCTGGTCAGCATGCAGCTGCAGATGCCTAAATTTAATTTAAATATTCAATCGCACCATGAATTGCTGCCAATTTTTTTTTGGATGCTTTCGAATTCGTTCACGTACATTACGCTAGATTTAAAATTAAATATAAATTCTATGAATTGCAATTCTGCAAATGCAAAGATGAAATGAGTATATAAAAATATTCTAAAATTATAAAACGTAAATTTTTTCCCGTGTTTCTATCTCTATGTTAAGACTGCTATCAAGTTGCCTCCTCTATATATTGGAATCTACACTCGTTATTAAATTTCCCACAAAAGAAATCCACCTACTAGGTCTGTATAAACGGACTTAGAGTTGCACATTTAGAGGGCTTAAACTCGACATAAATTGCAAGAAAGGTCGGACTTTATGGCGCGCTATAGAAAATTCTGCATACGGCTATTTTTTTCCACTTCACCGTGAATTTTACATACAGAAAATAGGAACCAGCCAGGGGCACTCAGGGGCTTAAGGGGCTATTCAAATGTATGCTCTCCTTTCCACAGTCCCTCGTAAACAACAGTAAGTATTCCTGTGTTAATTAAAGCTGGCGCCATTTTGGGACACGGATTGTGTGCTTTCGAGAGCAGGATATTAAACTCCAATGTAGTGCAACTGATCCATGAAACTCTTCTTCATAATTTCATATAGCTTTCGCACCTGACATTATGTTACATTTGTTAAAGTCCTTCCAAACATTTTAAAGATACATTTCCCTAAATTTTTGAAGTTGTAGGTAACATATCGAATAGTAATAAAGGCTTCTTAATGTTCTCCAATGAAATTTTCATAGGAGCACTTTGGCCAATTCGCAGATTGATAAAATGATGAATTCTCCAATATCGAACCACTCACTGAATCAATTTTATTGTACGATTATTAAATTAGAGCCATTTTAATCGCTGCAAAGTATAAAATACGAAATAGCTTCGAGAGGAATTTCCGGCTTTTGTGTTCGAACTTTTTCTTCGTGTTTTCCACTCGTTTTTCTTTAGCAAACAACGGGCATTATATTCTCCGCTCTTATGCATAAATAAACGCATAAATACACATTCGCGCATGAATTTATTTAAACGCGTGAGAGCGCTTTTCACTTTTTCCTGTTGCTCGGCAAATATGAGGAGGAGGAAAACGAGAAGGCTGATACAAGAATGCATCGGCGTCTAGTCGAAGAAGAGTTGGGGAGGCAGAGACAAGGCAGAAATGTGCGATAAATTATATTTATGGGGTTACATCCTGCGTATACGGTACGCGAATGCCTGCACCACCTGCTTCCGACTGGCTAAAACCTTAGCAATTTTTCCTACAACGCGTCCCGTGGGTCACAAAAACTCGCGTAAGCGCAGCTTACACTCTTTTTTAAACCGTGTTTATCCGATTTCTCTTGTTTAGTATCGTAACAACTTTACACTAAACCGTTTACAAATTATTATTACATTATCTCTTTACATATTCTAAAAAATATCGCCACCACTGCTGTATAAAAGAATTTTCAAGCATTCTATGCGATTTTAAAGGATTTTTAAAATTAAAGAGAGATTTTTGAGATTTCCATTAATTTTTCCTAAAATCTATTAATGTATAAATTTTTAATTTATTGGGGATATATTTATTAGTATTTTTAATAGTAAAAATTCTTATTATATGACATGTTCGATCCTAAATTGCAACGCTGTTAAGGAAGAATTGAATTAAGTTTCTTCTTGTAATTAATGGAAACTTAACAATTTTATTTTGAACTCGTCTTTACATTTTGTTTGTAATCCTACCTATTAAGAAAATAAAAAGTTTAAGTTACCTCTTTACGAGGACTAATTAGCAACGTTAAATTCACTATTATGTCACTCTGCCTAGCTAAGTAGTAAAATGTAGGAAGAATTTCTGAGCGTTCAGCGAAGGAATGCTCCAAATAAAAGGGGACAGTTTTTTCCCAAAAGAGATTCATTAAAAGACTAAAGCTCACGAGACGCGGAGTGGGCTTGCTAATTAAGGTCCAGCAGGGATGATACCAGCAGGGAGGGTCTAATTTGTTAAGATTACGGAGAAAATCCTCCGAAAGTTTCCCTCCCAACTAGCTCCAACTGTCTTTCAAGCTCCAAAGTCATCCCCCCATTCCATACCCCCTTAACCATCGTCCCTACCTTTTCTCAGTAGACTATCTCTTTGCATCTCAGTCTTATCTCTTTATATCTCTCAGTGTCTTTCTCTCACATTTTACCTCCTATTCATTTGTCTCTCTTTTGCTTTCACTACTCTTTTTTTTCTCCACGGTCTTATTATATTTATTTTTTCCCCTCCTCAACTACGTTCTCCAGAATTTCACTTCAAAGACTAACCACATTTCATTCTGCTTTCTTTTGCAGATCCTGCGGAAGTGCCTCGACAAGTAGGTAAGTCTCAAATCTACGATAAGTCATCTAAAAATGCTGGGATCAAGTTTCATTAAAAAGGACCAGTAATTAAGTTTGTATCATTCATATAATAGCAACCAAGTAGCGAGGATGAGTTTATTATGAGCGTGTTTATCTACTAGTTTTAAGGGTCTTAAATATTACCCTTAGTTCGTGGACATTTTGCATCCCTAATAGTGGAAGCTAATTTGGAAATTGCCCTAATTTCGTAAATTTTCCGGATTCGGAAACTATTTTCAGACTATTTTCGTTGTCAAAAAGATTGTTGTCAAAAAAAGTTTCATTAGATTTTCAGGTATTTTAAGAAATTTTTTGAGATTTCATGGATTCGTTGGATTTTTAGGAATTTCAAGGGATTTCATTAGATCTCATGGGATTTTAAGTAAACTTTATGGAATTTGATGACATTTTAGAAATTTTTTTGAGGGATTTGGTCAGATTTCCTTGGATTTTAAAGAATTTTAAAGTATTTAACGAGATTTCATGAAATTTTGTGTAATTTTAAGGGATTTAAGGAGACTTCATGGAGTTTTGAGTAATTTTAAGTAATTTTATGAAATATCAAGTGATTTTACGAAATTTAAAGGAATTTCACCAGATTTTGAATTATGTTAAAGGAATTTTAAAGAATTTTATGAAACTTTGCTCTAAATCTGAATTACATAGTAAAAAGTCTATCACTAATTTACTTTAGTGACATTTTTACTAATTATTAGTTGTATTTCATTTAGTAGTTTTCAACTTTTCACTAAAGTTTTAGTTAAAAATGACTAACAATTAGTAGAATGTTTCACTGAAATAAATTAGTGACCAACTTTTCACTGATTCAGATTTAGAGGAAATCTCAGAGGAAATTAAGCAAGGAATTACAAGTTTCTATATTTCAAAAATTATAAATTCTCAATTATTTGTATACTTTTGAAATCTCTTAAAAAACTTTTAAATCCTTTGATTTGAAATTGTTCAGAATCCTCTGAATGTTTTTAGCAAAAGGTGTGCAAAAATGAGAAATTAATCGCCCGCGTGCATGAAGAAAACTGGATATTAAACCGTAACATCTAGCTCTAGATATTTAGATATAATATCTTGATATTAAAACTTAATATCCAGATATTAAAATATTGGATGTTAGAATATTTTGATTATATATTTTAATATCTGGATATTAAGTTTTAATATTAAGATATTATATCTAAATATCTAGATAGTCGTCCAACAGTTAAATAGCTAGATTTTACGGTTTAATATCCAGTTTTCTCCGTGTGTTTGTTTTCTTGTCCTTTAAAATTTAATCCTTGAAACCTCTTTTTTCTATGTAAATAAAAAAATCTAAAATCTAGAGAGGTCATCTAGTATACCTAATTGCAAGACAAGGTTGAGCTGCTGGTCGAAAAGCAGAAGGTTGGTCGACATTATTACAGCTTCTCGGGAAGTTCAAGTGGCGATTCTGGTCGTGGACATAATCGCATTAAACGGATGTTACAAACTAGAAGCTCAGTCAGAGTACGTAGTTAACAGGGCTCAGGTGCTACTGTATATGATCATGGTGATCTTATGGCTGGCTATTTGTCAGATTACGAAAACTGGACGCCATATTGCCCCCGTATAGTCGACATGCGGCCACTTGATTATTTTAATTAAATGAATCTAGCAATCTAGGAAAGATCTAGGAATGCACAATACTATCTTATTACACGAATATTTTCATTCCTAAATTAATTAAAACTCCAGCTAATTCTAGGGTATTTTTTGTAACAGAAAATTTGGTGAATTTATATTTAAAAGAAAGGTATGATTAATGAAAAAAGGTCGCTTTTTAGTAGTTCTGAGGATCGCTGAGCATAGCTTTTCTCAAGCAACCGTGAATAAACCACGAATGACAAAACTCGCCACAAATGTCACGTCAAATGCAAAAAACTTTCCGGAATTTCTCAATAAATTCCACGTACTAAGGGTACGGGCGATTTGCATGTTAGCTCGAAACCAACGTTTAGACCGAGAAGCATTCGTTTCTCTAATTCTCGTTCGTATTTCTTGTTTCCCGGCATTCGTAAACACATTCCGCAGTTTTTCGAAAGCAATAAACTTAAACTTTTTTGGTATTTGGAATCATGCAATCGAAGCTCATGCAATTAAAATATATTTATTTAATATTTTTAAGAAATTGATTAATATAATTTACTATTTTAAAAATCGTAAAATTTTCAGAAGCATAAAATAATTGATGTTGTACTTATAGTTTAAACATATTACATGGTTGAGGAACACTCTAATTCCTTATCGGAAGGCGTGACGTCCGTGAGCAGTTTGAGATACTTATCAAGTGGACACATTTGTGGACAGCCGGGTATTTGTTTAATTTCCGTTTCAGAAGAGTCGCCTTTGTAATATAAAACCTACAAAAGCAAAGGCAGATATATTTATAAATATTTTGTAATGTGTAACATTTTTTTTTCATATTAGCTCACCTGTACGTAATAGTCGTCATTGATACGATACAATTCTAAAATTACTGCACTTGTGAAATAAGGCTGATGTGGTTTATCTACTCCAAGAGCAAGAAGATGAGCAGCCACATTAATATCATGGGCACTATAAAGCTCAATTTTCTTGCCCTTTTTCAGGGTCCCATTTTTTTTTGCAATCATGTCTTCTGACATTTTCCGCAGTAATACACCTGGAAAATATGATCCATTTAAAAATGCATATAATTTGGGCTATTCAATCTATACCAGTCAATTTCGTTGTTCTTGTTCTGAAATCTAAAGCTTAACTTTGAAACTATTAAGCACAAAGGAATTGTCTCTGTTCTTCAACAATGCATCTTACCTCCATTTAACCTTTTTAGTATCGTATTGTAGTTCTTTAGCTCAATTTGGAGTGAAGCTGCTTTCGCTAATTCTCCATTGGCCAATAATTCCTCAGCCCATTTTGGAATTGGAAGTTTCATTGCTTTTTCTTCAATAAGAGTATTGTAGAGGCGAAGAGCACCTTTAGCGTTGTCTATTTTCGTTCCACTATTATGTGTCAACTTCTTCCACAGTTCATTTAATTCTGCTGATCTTTTTGCTACTTCTGGGAGTTTCAAGACTTTTCTTTGCTCCTCTTTGAAACTGATAAAGGAAAAAGAAAGTTTTAACTTCGAAATATTAAATTTCCATTTATAATTTAATTATAATTTATAATTTATAATTTTAAGTTATAAATATATCTTACATAGGGCAACCTGTTGGCATCAGCAATGAATCTTTTGTCGATTCTTCTTGAATTGTTGGTATTGGCTGCCAATCGAGTTTGGGGTTCCATTTTTGAAGTGAGTTTGGAGGATATAATCCAGCGAGAACTAGTTGCAAAGTCATTTTTGTTCTATCAAAATCCGTACTTCTCGCTAAAACATCTTCAGGTAAATACGTGCTTCCAAGGAATTCATCGTATCTCTTGCGAAGAATTTCTCCCAACAAATATGATTTAAGTTTACCGTCCTGAAAAATATTTCAGACGTTAAAAATTCATAAAAGTGAAGTCTAACCAAGTAAACCTTCTAATCTTATAATAGATAGACAGTCTATAGATAGACTATATATAGCTAATAGATATACTCACATTTGTCAATCCACCGTCTCCCATTGGATAAAATGTATTATTAATATTTGGGTCTTGAGGATACATTTCATTCAAGGATTTTTCTGGCACGCGAGCTCCATGTCTGAATACCTGTAATGGTTTTAAAATTTCATTAAATAATTTCAGTTTAATAAAAAATATGGGCTATAAAGAAATTATAATTAGGAAGAGAAAAGTTACTTACGATATTAACTAATTGAAGTTCAGTGTTTACATTTCGAGCCCAAACGAAATGTTCAGTGGAAGATATAATTATCAAAATGGCTAAACAAAGGTGATATCGCAGGTGCATCTTGAAAGTGCAAATTGGGAATGATAACTAAAAAAAAAGTATAAATATCAAAGTTGCTTAAGTGACGAGTTTTATAAATATACTAAAGAGGAAATGTTTGACTAACAGCAGAATGTTTCTGATAAAACGCACGTCTTATATATATACGCGGTTTTGATTTATGAGGAAGCATACTCAAAATTTAATCAGTGAATATAATTTTCATGTCAATAATAAATTTTTAGTATTAACATGATAAAGAATACATTTATTTTTAAGCGTAAATGAAAACTTATTCACAAAATTAATTAATAATTCAAGGTTTTTTTTTTTAAGTTAATATTTTATTTTTCCTCACTTAATTTTCCTCTCTTAATTTTCAATATCTGGTCCATTATTTACATAAATGAAGGTGTATTTAAATCGTTATTCCAAATTAAGTTGATTCAGCTGTATAAATATACTACTATAAGTTTCTATAATTTTAAAGATTGATTCAAGTTTATATTATTTTCAAACAATACATACATTAAGATATTATAGACATCACTTTTATTTATAAATAATTTTTTCATAAAATAATTCTGCGATAAATTATGAGTTATTTAAATAATAATCAATTTTTTTATATTTTTTAGACGTAGAAAAATGTGTTCTAATAATAATAACAGTACGATTTATGTTTTATTTGAAGAATAATTTTTGGAATTTATAAATTCAATTTTTCAAAGTCTAAAGATTTTTTCAGAAAGCAATTTTCAACTGTGTACATAATCTTATGTAAAACTTAGGTGTTCGCTTACGTGTTCGCTTACGTGAATAATTACCGAAACCAGGTTTGCCAAATTGCCAGTTATCTTTTTTAATATACCTATTATTTGAGTCTGATTGTGAGATCTGCCTTTATTTAGAAGCGAGCTCAATTCGATGAAAGGTTGAAGAATACGAATGACTAAATATTCCGTTTTAGATTTATTCACATCATGTTAGACACGTTATTATAATAATCATTCAGTTACCTCTTGTTTACTTTGATAAACTCAGGTTTCAATAAATAAATGCCAGATATCAAAGTAAATTTAACTTAATCGGTTGTATTTAATGAATCTCGTTCGAATTTTACTGAATCTTGTTCGAATTTTACTGAATTTCGTTCGAATTTTACTGAATCTCAAGAAGTTTTAGGGAGAAAAAAATATGCCCTGAGTGAATATATTTCAGCGTGATACAATTTATATTTTATGAACCTGTCAGCACGATTTTCCTTCTTTCTTTCTTTCTTCTTGGTTTCTTGAAATTATCGAGGGGCATTTTGCCCAAAGGTACATTGAGAATCGCCGCCAAGACTGAAAAATTGCTGCCTCGGAATCTCGGTGCTGCTTTAAATCCGCTTTGCATTGCTAGACAACTTTTATATTCTGGCAGTAAACGTATCTTTCTCATTTCTTCGTTATGGGTAACGATGTCGTTTCATGAAGGTGTGTTGGTAGTTTTCTCGTTGCCAACGTAGATGCATTTATAGCAGTTAATTTTCTCCCTCGGATCATATACTGACAATTATCCACTGGCATAGTTATTATATTATGTAGTTATTTTTATGAAAATCCTATTTACCTGACAAAATTGGTCTTATCATTATTAAATAGTATTAAAATAACAAGGATCACAGCCGGACCTCTATTTCCTCTATTTTGAAAATGGTTCTTTATATTTTAGAAAAAATAGAGACTGTGATCCTTGAAATAATTTGAAAAAAGTTTTTCAACGCAGTCAGAGAAGAAGGAAATTATATTTTATTCTAACGTCCTTACATAAAATGCGAATTTTCAAAGAAGAAAGAAAAATGTAGAGCAAGTGAAATATAGCATGCAAGAACTGGGGGTGCACAATTGCTTCACAACAAGGCGAGAACATTTTGCAGACAGTGCAATAGTAATATTATATGTACAAGAGCGGATACCGGTATCACACTTGTGTAATGGTGTGTAAAGCTTTTAGCTATGCGACTAGAAGTATATGTATTTTTGCATGTTTTCACTTGAAAACGTGAGGTACCCTCGTTACTCGCAGACTCCACATTTATCGGTTAAAAGTTCACTATTCGAATCACGATACGAACGAATTTGTTACTTTCCTTATTCCTTATTTATATTTTCCTTCTTATTGTCGTACATTTTCCAACTTTCCCGAGTTATCGCTTTCGATTTTAACGATGCGAAAGCCGATAAAAAACTGGAAGCTATAAAAATATATATATATAAAACATTTTTTTCGAGTGCTTTAATTAAAATTGTTGATCAGTTTCTTTGAATCAAAGAAACATTTCTGATATACATACGAGTTAAAGAAAAAATGTCTTTGAATTAAAAAAAGTTTTTTTGATCCAAAGAAATTTTCTTTAATTAAAAAAAATATTTCTTCATTTTTTCTATATCAAAGAAATTTTCGTTGATTCAAAAAAAAACTGTTTTCTGGGTGTAGTGCTAATTATTTCAATTACATTATTCGCAATTAAGTCTAAAGTCCTTTTCCTAAGTGTCGCAATCGTGAGCATTAAAAGCTGACGTATAACAGAAATGCATAAATAATACGCAGCAACAGAAAGAGCGAAGCTCAAAACCCACATTTCAACATCGAAATAGATATACACGGAAGTGGCGCGACTAAGCTTTTATCAAAGGGGATTTTTTAGTACGGCTTTTCTGTCACAAAGTGTTAGAAAGAACGTTGGAAAAATGGAAAGAGTTTGAGAGAATATTTTTTTTTAGAGAAAGCGATGTGACCACAAAACACTGACGTCTCCCTACTGACATTCCCTTTTTAAGGGATAAAAGTAGTTCTCTTTATAACTGCCATGAACGCCCAAGTACATATGTAGATGAATACATATAATATGTATATCAAAGCTGAAAACTGCAAAGTCTACATTACTTTTGTTTTTGTCACTGAAGTAATATTTTTAAGTGCTTTTTTTTTATATCTCTCTGAACATCGTAACATATACATATACTAATCAGAAAACGTTGTTGCAAAATAAAATGCTGAATAATGAAAAAATACTTTGCACGTCGCTATTTCTGATTATTATAATCGGTCTGTTTTAGTAGAGAGCTTGCAATTATTAGAAATTCGGATTTCACAGCTTTATTTAATTTCCTGCTCCCTTTACCAGAATTATTATTAGAATATGCAAAATCGTAATAACATAAATCTTCGTGGTATTAATTTAACTTTCAAAGTAAAAAATATTTGATAATAATTTCGTAATATTGCACTTAGAATACATGATTAAATACAACATATTAATTTAACTAAATCTAGTGATAAATTCAATGAAGTTTTCCACTGAAAGTCGGTTATTTGAAGATATGTTATTAATTTATAGCTGCGTTGTAAATTTCGTTGCAGTTTTATCATAAAGATTTTTTTATTATTCGAGTTTTATCAAAAAATTGGCATTGGTTTAGAGCTACAAATTATAAAAGACATTTTAATTATGGGATAGCAACCTAGTTTTTTCCGCTTTATTCTGCTCGTAAAGTACTCCAGATTCGAGTAAAAAATATATAAGAAGGCCATAAATTAAATGCCACGCACTCGCCTCGCCGAGCGTGTACGATGTACATTGTACTGTACAGCCCTGATGAAAATCCTTCGTCAGGAGCTCAATCTGAGAAGCCGCTGGCTCGGCGAAAAATAAAGGGAAGATAATAAGAAAGTGGAAAAATAAGGGAGGACAAAAAGAAAGAAAAAGAGAGAGAGCAAAAATAGAGTCAAAATGAAAAAAAGTAAGCGCCTCTCGCAATTATTTTGCTGCGGTAATATTGAAGGTTTTAGATTCTACCTATAGGAAATTTCTGAGATTTTCTTCGATATGTTATGGAATTCGCGTAATAAATTAGTATTTTTCTATGGATAATGTCTTCCCTGTGTTTTGCAGTTTTTAATTAAAGCAATCTCGTTATTGATGCGAAAATGCAAGGAAAAATATCTATTTTGAGAAAAGTGAGGATGAAAGAAGAAGATAAAACTTTTAAAAATAGTCAATTTAAATGTATTCAATTTCTTTATCATTTTATTTCATCGTGTATGTATGTAGATGTAGATACTTTTTGCTTCTGAGAGGATTTTTATAATCCCTGTGAATTTTTATATCCTAGAAATTCTCGACTAATCTAGACAAAGGATATACACTTTCACTTGTGAGTTTTCTTTCTTTTCTTGCGTACTAAGTTACAAAATGTGAAGAAAAAGGAAACGTTTAGTCGGATCGAAAACGGAAATGATTCTTTTCCTGTCGCGAAGCGAGAGCAGCAAGAGGAAATGAAGGAAGGAGAAGACTTATGAGGGGTGAAACGTAAAAGTATAAGAAAACGAGGGAGAAGAACAAGAAGCGAGAACGAATCCGCGAAAAGTCTGGGTACGGAAACTCTTTTCGAACTTGCTCATTTTCTCTTGGTAAATCATTTATATTCGAGTGTAAATGTCCCAGGGTCGAGATTTATCATGGTCATTTCTCAACAGTTCGCTTTAATTACGCGCTCTTCCACATTGTTGCGCTTACACACGTGTGCGTACACCAATTTGCTTTTAAAAATAAAGAGGGATAAAAAAAGGATAAAATCACAAATGAACTGCTTGCACGGCTCATTGATCTCTTAAATATAAACAAATAAATGATTACGAGTCAATTTCATCAATTCTATCAATAAATTGGATTTACAATCAAGTTTTTATTTCGGTCAAAGGTTATAGGTTCGATGTCAATGGTCAGAGTTTCATTTCGCATTTTATCTTTACAATTCATATTTACATAGCGATTTTTTTGTGTTCATGAAATGTACAACTTGACAGTCGAAATTTGGTTGATTTTGTGAAAACTAGCAGTATTTCAGTTGAACAAAAGAGCATCATTATAATTATTTCCTCTTTGTTGAATCTGTTCGCGAATTATTTAAATTAACCTCGATTTATGGTGGATAAATCATTCCAGGTGCAATATCTCACCCCGAGCATAATTTTAGATCGATAACACGGTTGTAACACGCCATTCTATGTTTATAGCCAAGCAGCATTTATTTTAATAGCATAATTCTGATGATTAAGTTTTCTGAGTTGTTAAACTTGTTATTAAAACCATTATATTATTAGCATACTTACCATTATATATTTGCATACTTTTTTCGCTACTTCGTAGTCTCAAGATAACGCTTTATATAAAATATATGAATATAAAATTAACTTTTACTGTTTTATTGCCAATTTGTCTTTTCGCCATCAACGCAAGCCTTTAATAAATATTTCTGGTTGTCACCTTTATAATGAAACTTAAAACTTGATTTAAAATTCATTTCAATTAATTTTTATTGATTTAATTATTTAATTTTTGAGAGGACTCTTGAAAAATCTTGGCTTAAGCTTTTTGTTCGTCGAAATCGTTTATAAAGACGAAGCGAGAGCGTTTCTTGGATTCCCATCCGAATTACCGACATTATACAGTTCTATACACGCAGCACGGTCTTGAAACTTGAAATTCATGACGTCATTTCCAGGACCCCTTTCCGGCATATCACTTGCCATTTCGTTGCCAAACCTCCACTAAATGGGAAAATGTGACTTCCACTGTCGGTCGTTATACTCTCTGGCCCTCGCGTTTTTATATGATATACTTAAGATATTCTTTCCTTCTTGATCCTGTTAGGCCATCATCAAAAGACCTTAGCATAAATTTTTCTGATAGCCGAATCAGAGGAATTCTTCGATTTAACGTCTCAGTGAGTTCTTTAAGGGAATATTCAAGAACCCGATGAAAATCTTCCCTTTTTCGAAATTTAATGTGTTCAATATTTTGACACTTCATTGATCCTCACATTTATTCGAGTTAAGCATACTTACTTCTACTTTGAGGAACATTTTCGCTCTGAATTTTCAAAATACATAATTTCATTATGTAAAAGATAAGAGAAGAATTAAATCTAATGACCTACAAACTGCAGGACACTAAAACAGTAAAGTTTTATTTCAAAAGCCGGAAGACAAGAACGAGGAAATAATGACTTTGTCCTAAATCGATTCCTAATAAAAGTTTTTCTCTGGACCGAAATCCTTGTATCGAGTTCGAGCTTCGACTTTTCGTCTTATAGGTTCAAAGTTGGATAGGAAACAGTATAAAGTATGGGATATATTAGAGATTAAAGGACACGGAGTACATTCGCAAGGAAACTTCGAAAATCTGTAATTAACTATCAGTAAGAGAATTTGTTTCCTCTCTAAATGTGGTTTTTATTTGAGAAAAAAGTAATGCCAATTTCTTAATTTAACAAAAATTTATTCGACGTATAATTTTAATATAAGTAATTAGCACGGTAAAACAATCAAGGAAGTTAGACCAAATTTGCTTGAGGTTCTCAGCCTTTCCTGGATTTGATTGAAAAGTGGAAACGGCCGTTTGTGTAAGACAAACTAATCAATGCTAGTTAAAGTATATTTGTGAAATTCCAAAGTGATGTTTTACTATACCCGATTGAATCGTTATTATAATGACTTATATTTTAATTAAAACGCAGAATAATTTGATTATATATAACTATATTTAAATCTTTTATTTATAAAAAATTAAAGCCATCGTTACCTGTTTTCCGAAAATCAACTAAAGTGTACGACAAAAGTATCGTATAACAGTAATTTTTAGGTAGCCCTAGAGCAAAATAATTATTACATTTAACATTCGCGCTGCACATTATTCTGGCTGGGGCATTTAATGAAAAATCCTACCGATTAATGCTTTTCATCCAATTCGATAATGCGAATATCGTGTCCGGAAAATGTTGTTTATCAAAGAGGAAAATCGCGCTTATTCTAGTATTGCAATCATTCAATAATGAGCTAAATATTTGTGATGCAGCTGACCACAATCTACACAACACATAATCTACATTACATTAATCGAAATTATATTTATAATATCTTGAGCAAAATAACTTTCGTATTATTAACATCTATTTCTTTCTTAGCATTTCTTCTTCTTTCTATTAATTTTATCTAAGCTTGAGGATTTCGTCCGAAAAGATAATATAAAGGGAAATTCAAAAAATGACAAGATTCTGCTATTTTTATTCGAGTTTGAAAAACGAATAGAGGTCAGAGTTGAGAAACCAGATCTTTAATTTGTAATCATTTTTAACGTTCTCGGTGGCTCTCCTTGTGATATTTCTGACCCCAGAGACTATCAGTACCATCTCCCTTGGAGAGGCTGAGATTCTTAATCAACTCTTTGCTGGGAGTTTTAAGGTCGTAGGCCAATCCGAGCCAGGACATAACCTCGATAAAAGCTGTGGTTGGATTCAGTCCGTAAGCACCAAGCTCCGCAGCTTTGTAGTCCCATGGGAAGGAGTGGTGATAGTTGTGCCAACCCTCTCCGAGAGTAAAAAAGGCGACGGTTGGATTCTCCGTCGGCTTCACCTTCCTAAGGAGCAAAAGATAAGCGAATAATCGATCATCGTTAAAACTTGCGAGTTCTTCGTCAGGAACCATTAAAGTGACATGACAAAAAAAGTATCAAACGATTAAAGGAGCAAAGTTCGACAAAACTCGATATATATATTACACCTAATTTTTAATGATAATTTTAGTTTCGTAAAACACTTTAAAATCTATTCGTCACTTTTCGAGTGAAGTTTCGAGTTCGAGTTTTTTTTTCGAGCATCGTTTTTCGATTTTTGATGAAAGAATTTTGATTTGTCATTTGTAAAATAAAAAGATTCGTTATACCTATTGTATGGTCGGTTGCCCCACATGTGTGCAAAACTGTTGACGAGGAACGTTGCATTTAGCAGCCAGACGTAACGAATGATGACAGAGTGCATGCTGATGTACCAAGTTTCATTCCAACAGTAAACGGGTATCAGAGTTGGCAGGACGAAGCAGAGAAACAGCATGATGGGCTCGTAGAATCTATGAACATAGAACACTATGAATATGTACATGCTTTTTGCACTAACCCCGTGATATGTTTTGATTTCCATCACTCTTGAATCGACATAAAATCCTCGTGTCTCCAGCGCCCTTTTACATTTTACCTTTTTTTCTAACTTTATAGCTCAGATAGACGTTTGTATTCAAGATAACTAGGTTTTATAGCAAAAATTAGTTGATATATGAGGAATAAACCCGAACAGTTTAAAAATTTTTAAAAACCCGTGGAAAATATATCTTTTTATCCTAATTATTGTGCTCTCAATTATTTATATAATATAATGAATAAATTTTTTCAACTTTTGTGGAGGAGAAAATTTCCCTGTAAATGAATTAAAGCTTGCAATTCCCGGCGCATTTCCATTTCAGAATAAAATTAGTTACTAAGATGAGTGTTATTAACTTGATCTCAAGAGGTCGTCTTTTAAATTGAAGATTAAACGATGAGCTTGGCTTCACCGTTGGGAAAAGTAACGTGAATAAAGAAACGTTGAGCTCGGCTTAAAATCGCGAAGGGCGCTGAGAGTGATCGTTTAATACTTATTTAAACTATAAAGGGAAATGGCGGTCAAAGTTTACTGCCGTACAAAGTAAAAATAACGTAATTTATTATAAAACGAGAATGAAAAATGTTTGTTTTTTCTGAAACTTACAAGATCCAAAATTTTCTAGTACAAAGTAGTTGTATACAATCCAAAAAATGTCCACCAAAGTTTCAATCGACTCGAAAATTTGGAACACATCCTACTTCATCCCTTAAAATTAAAAAATTCACTAAAATTACCCTAATTCATTTGGAACTCACCCCATATCATCCCTTAGGCTTAAAATATTCACCAAAAATTCTCTTATTCGCGGGATCAACATTTTATTGCTGGTGATAAGTCTCTCTAATGCTAAAAGACATCCTAAAAATTTTCATCCCTCCAACTCATTTGGAACTCACCCTATATCATTTCTTTGTCTGAAAAATATTCACCAAAAATTGTCAAAATTTAAGTTTACCCCACGAATTAGGGTAAATTTGAATTTTTTAGGTCTAGGGGATGACATGAGGGTGAGTTCCAAGTGAATTAGGACGATAAAAATTTGTGGGTTGTCTTTTAGCTTTGAGAAGATCTATTCTCAGCAATAAAATTTTGAACCAACAAATTAGGATAATTTTGGTGAATTTTTTAATTTTCAGAGACGAAGTAGGGTGAGTTCTAAATGCGCAAAGGGGTTGAAACTTCGGTGGGTCATTTATTGGGTTACATAGAACTACTTTCCCCAGAAAACTTTGGAACTTGTATGTTTTACAAAAAAAAATTTCATTTTCGTTTATCGTAAAAGTTGCAAACTTCAGTCTCATTTCTTCCGTTGTAATTTCCAACTTTTTCTACTTTCTTCATTTTTAGCAGTCGTTTTTGCAACAAATAAAAGCAATAGTTTTAATTAACCCATACTTTGTATGACAGTTTAGGAAGCCTAAGTTTTTTAGATAAATAAATTAGGATGATACTTGTTCGTATCCTTTATTCGACATAATGGGATTATCTGCAATAGTTATTACTTTTTTTTTCTCACGAAATGACTCACTTATCGAAAAATCGAATGACTGGATCGGCTTCGATATCACTCATGTCGATTTTTTTTCCATTGCGTATTACGGCCGGATGTCGTTTCATCATTAGCCACCCCACATGGGAAAAGAAGAATCCACGATTAGCGTCGTGAGGGTCTGCTGGAGTTTCAGTGAAACGATGATGAGTTCGGTGATCTCGTATCCACTTATACAAGTGAGTCTGAAAAGGTCGTTTTTGAAAAGAAAATGCACAATCACAAGATAAAAAAGATACAAAACAAAAATAGGCTCTGCTATTGGAAAAGAATAAAAAAGTTCCTTAATTACGATGAAAAAGAACCTACAAGTATATCTATTTGGAAAAAATAATCCGAAAGCATGTATTTTATACCTATATATATATACAGGGGATGACCTGAGGCCTTTGGAATACTTCGGTGTTCTTTAAAACGGAGTTCAAAATATAATTAAGCCAAAGGGTGCGAACTTGGAATTGCTGAGGGGCTTTAGGAGTTGGAATAGTTTACAAAATAGTTAAGCTACATGGATGGACAGAAAAGGACGTAAAGTAACGAGACCTACTTAAATGTTGAGGGTAATTAAAAAGTAATGTATATATTCAGTTCAGAATATATTATAGAAGTTCAGAAGTAGCAAATTATAATGCACAGTAGAAATATCGTTGAGAATGTCGAGAATTCTTTTAATTCGAATGTACTTTTTTATTTTCCGAGACTCGTATCGTATTTTTATAGCTTCTTTTCCCCAAGATCGAAGTTTTCTTGAAAATGGTAGCGTTTGCAGTTTCTCCTTTTGCTTACCATTGTCGGTTCGCTTTGAAGCAGACATCGCGGCATCTACGACCCTTAGACTCGCTGTTCCTTTTCTCGCCCCTTTGAATCATGTCTTTTCAGACTGAGACTTGATTCGATGTCTTAATAAACCTGGAAAGTGCATTTACGATGCAGCCTATGTATTATTCGATGAGATCTCATACCAGGAGGAACTTTGTAGTTTCAAACTAAAACGCTAAATTTTCCATTAAAGGTGTCTTGCCGTGAAATTACTGTGAAATTCGTCTGTGTGCTTACGCAAATGTTATTACAAATTAAAAGTACTTTCTAACTAATCTCAAAATTGATAAGTTAAAAGAAATTTATAAGATATAAAGAAAAATCTTCAAGCTTCCGGAAGTTGTGAAGAAGTCTGAACAGTTTGAGGAATTATGGAAAAAAAACTGACGAATCTCACAGGAAAGAGAATAGACAGCTTTAAATACGCTCTTCGATTCTACAATACTTTTATTGGAGAGTAATCAATGAATCTTCCAATTCCAGAGTGGGCAGAAGAAGTATTGGCGAGTAGGGAATTAGCTGAAGCAGCTTCAGTTCAAATTGAATTAAAGAACTACAATACGATACTCAAAAGGTTAAATGGAAGTGAGATTCTTTTTTGAAGAAGGAAGATAATTTGATTTCTCTTGATTAAAGAATTTTTCAAAACAAGAGCTTTAAGAGAATAAAAGAAGCAGTAGGAAAATGCTGTTTTATTCATTTTAAAATAAGTCAAGTGTTTTAATCTTTCACCAGGAGTATTATTAAGGAAAATGTCAGAAGATATGATTGCACGATTATATGGCATGTTGAAAAATGTCCAGAAAATGAAGTTTTATAGTGCTCATGATATCAATGAGGCTGCACATCTTCTTGCTCTTGGAGTAGCTAAACCGCATCAGCTATTTCACAAATGCAGTAATTTTAGAATTGTATCGATCTTAATATACTGCACATTATTTGAAGATTGATAACGATAACAATATAGTAATAACAACATTATAATTTAACAAATAACGAGTGTTTACAAATGATTGTTGCATATTTAGATTTTGTATTATTTGGACGATTCATCCACGATAGAAATCAAACAAATACCAGGCTGTGCAACAATGTGTCCGCTTGATCAATATCTCAGTTTAATATCTTTTACTAATATAAATACAATAAATTATGTATTTATATATTATATAGAATTCTAAAATTTATATTAAAAATTTAGAACTTTTCCTGATTCTTTCTCTTTTCTTGAACCAGTAGTCTCATTCTGGAGAAAACGGCGCTTATGCCCTTTATAGTTGTGGCAGCTGTAACTCTTTCTTCCCCGACCAGAGTCACCTGAGTCAATAAAAATGTCAAACGTCGTTTGAGCACATGCTGGGAAATTCTGCTTATTTCAAGAATATCTACGTGAACCGAAGTTGCCCTTCTGCCCTCGTTTCGTGTTTGTGATGAACTATAGGGTACAAGAAAGCTATATGTGTAATAGCATCTAGAATTTAGATTGTAGACTTGTGGAGAAACACACATGTAGAATAAACGTGGCGCACGCGCCCCAATCTGTAGTTCAATACAATACTTATATAGGGGTTCCCTCGGATAGCAAAATTGTGGGTGCTACACCACAACTCGAAACCGGCGGATCGCTTCGGTTTGCAGCTCCCCATTTCCGATACGGCGCACGATAACACTCGCTGCGATTCCATTTACTATCCTTTACTACCCTTTACCACCCTTTACTCCTTTCCTCTCCTGTACATGACCATCGAGCACGTGATGTTGGGGGGTAAAAGAGAAAAACTTTGATGGTGGTTGGCAGTCGAGGAGGGGGGAGGGGGATAAAAGGAGATGTAGTAAGAGAAATGCGGATAAAGAAAATTGGAAGATAGATCTTTTATTGGGGTAGTTACATCTGCTTCTCTTCTTACCCTCTCTCCCATATGGAAAAATCTCATGGCGCTGGTTAGACCCAGAATAGACCGTCTAAATTCCAGTTCTGGGTCTGATCTTACAGTAAAATCTGGGGCTGGCCAGAACTGTAACTTTCGGGTCAAGTCAAAGTCTAGATGGTCTAGCCAGCGGCTGTTTAGCGCCATGATTAGCAGCTAATCAGCCACTATTCTAGAATTGAATCCTAATTACTCTAATCTAATTACTAATTAGATTAGATCGCCAAGACGACTCTTAGAATTTTTTATGCAGTGGAAGGCTGACCAGCGTCAAATCTGGATCTGATTAGGTTTTCCAAACTGGATGGTCTGGTCTAGACATTTTCAGATCTGAGCAGGACCTGAAAATAGACCTTCATAAGATTTTTCCACATGGTAGGATAACTATTCTATGTACCATCGAAAAACTCTCATCGTCCCGCAACTCTTTCTTTTAAAACCGTTTTTATTACGTGCTGCGTCAGAGTATGAGTTAAAAATGTTTTAGATCAGCATAATATTCTTGACTTAAGTACGGTTTCGCTGTTTTTCACTCTTTTCGAGCGGTAATTTTCATGGAAAAATTCACCTCTGAAATTTAAAAAAATTCTTGCATGATATTGATATTATTACACAGCCAACGAAGGTTCTGTTTAATTAAAAGGTAGCAGAAAAAGATTATAGACGCCATTCTCACGATTTTATATCTAGAAAAATAGAAAAAATCATTGAGATTCAAAGAATAAAAAAATCATGAGCTTTCATTGCTGACTCTCTTCGAGAATATGAAAGGAAAATACTCTTTTTGTTTATAATTTCTAAATATGATGGAAGATTCCAACTGAAGAGTGCTTACTTTTTTTCAATTTTATCAATTTTAAAAATAAATCTACTCCGCGCTTCGTTCCGTTAACCAGATTTTTTTGTTTCAATACCAAAAAGTAACAACTTTTTTCTGTCGAAATGCGAGGATAGGTCAAAAGTAGAGGAAATACGTATGATGAAAACCAGAGTTAAAATACAAAAAAATGTACATTTTTTAAAATTAACTAACGAACTAAAACTAACGAGTTAAAATATAAAAGATGTACATTTTTTTTTGTATTTTAAGTCGTTAGTTTCCATCATATGTATTTCCTCTACTTTTGAAATATCCTCGCATTTCAATTGAAAAACAAGGCTGTTATTTTTTAAAAGGTAGCAGAAAAGGAGTATAGACAATATTTTTACGATTTTATAGAAAATTAGAAAAAATCATTGAGATTCAAAAAATTAAAAAGAATTTTAAAAATCAGGTAGAATAAAAAATTTTAATTTTTAAAATTAATTAAATTAAATTAAGATTCATTAAAGCTTATGTAAAAAGTAATAAAAAGGGCGTCATGATTACTGGTACGTTTACTTTATTTAATTAAATTTTAAAATTTTAATAAAAAATAAAATATTTTTTACCTCTACTTATAGTTGGTATAAAAAAATTATAATTTTTTTTTTACAATTTTAACCACTCGACCTAAACTAGATTTTCCAGAGAAAATATTTCTTAATGGATCTTTTAATTTCGCACCTCCATTACGGTTAGAAATTCTCTTTTTCTTCTTGCAGAGTTAACTTAATTATCACTAATTTCGAACCGAAACTGCGGCGATCACCGAAAATTACTTTCAAGTTCTATAAATAGAATCAAGGATTTCATCTCGAAGAAAAAAAGTGGAAAGTCTCGGTTAATGGGAGGTAACGGAGAATCAGGAAAAGTTCGTTAAGATTCGAATATCGTTAACGTCGAAAGGCATTCTTTTTCTTTTTCTTTTCTTTTCGTGGAAATTCTCGAGGTGAAACGATTATCGAGTACGAATCGAGCGTGGACGGAAGAGGGAAGAAGGAAATAAAACAAATCGAAAATGGAAGCATGGGGTGGAGTGTGGAGAATATCAAGAAGAGTAGTCAGGATTAAATGGAAGATATAGAGTGGAATTGAGAGAAGAAGGAGAGTATATAGAGAAGATAACGGAATAAAGAGAGATGCAAAGAGAAAAGTGTGAGAGCAGCAAGAGTAGTTCGGTGATCGTAGGAAAACGAGGGGACGCGAAAAACTGCTAAACCGGCGAATCGACTTTCGGCATCGCGTTTAAATCTACTTGCCATGAAATCGTTATCGAACTCGGTAATACTGCTTTCTATTGGAAAATCACATTTGCAATCGGTTAAACTGTATTGGGCTTCAAATTTCGGGGACACCGATTCCATGATTTCATGTTAATTCACTCAACAACATTTCGGTTAGAATAACAAGAGTTCTGGTTTTTCTTAGTAGATAATAATGTTAAAAATGCCCTTACTATTAATTCTAGTTAAAAGTATAGAAGTTTCTGGTTTTAGATTTGAGAGCTTTCAAATGTTAGAAATATTTCAAATATTGGAAAATGTTTTTTAAATCATGAAAATTTGAGTATTTTTTAGCAGAATTTAAAAGTCACACAATTTTACATTATTAAAAACGTTAATAATTCAAAATTGAGCAATTTTTTCCTGGGATTAAGACAAAATTGTGTACTTGATTTGAAATTCAAAGTTTCTGAAAGTTTAGTCACCATTGGAGAACTATTCTAAGCAGTTGTATTATATTCTTGATGCCCTCTCCATTTTCAGTTGAAGTAAACATCTAAGAAAGATTCTGAAAGTGCATGAGAATACAATTCCGAATTCTATCTCAGGTAGCACTTCAACATCTCTACAAGCATTTCGAGTTTATGCTAATGCTTTTCTCTATTTCTATACTACTTGTTCGTAGCGCGAATTACCTTTATTCTGAATCTTAACAACTTAAGCTGAACAAGTATGCCTTTCTCTGTATTACTTCTCCATTACATGCAATATTAAAATGGATTGAAATAGAGAATTCAACTACATATTAAACTTAATTAATAGATATCTTTATACATTAATTATTTGATGTATTTAAAACAGCTTCAAAGTTTTACGTCGAGAGTATGTGACTTTTTGTATAAATTCCTCTTTCTATAGCTTCTTCAACTCTTGCCAAAAACATGAATTAACAGACGGCGGAAATTGTTTAAAGTAAATACGAACATGTACGTGACACTGTGTGTTAAAATGGATTATGTGGTTAAGACGTTGGGAGGCTGGTTGTGGAAGGTAGAAGAAAACGGTGGAAGCTTGCATCCGCGTTTGCACTGCAGAGACGGAAACTGGGGCGGTACCAAGACCTCATGAGAGCCCAAGCGTTAAGAACTATTTGGCCCTCTGGCTTAGGCTTCTCTCCTCTCAAGGGAAAAAGCTGGATAAGAGAGCGTTCGATGGAAAAAGAAAAGAGAGTATCGAGACATCTTTCTCTTGGTTGATTTTTATTACTAAACTTGGAATTCACCAAAGGGCTCCAAACGTGCTACTAAATCGCTTTGTTATCCTCTCCTTTCTCAATTAAACTTTCTTTCTACATCCGGTTAAGCTTTACTGCTAGATACTCTTCAACACTTGTAGCAATTAACGGGGTTGATTAAAAGCTCTGACTTAAAAATTCAATCTCTCTATTTTTCTCAAGAAATATATTGAAAATATAGATATACGAATACTTTTATAAGATTTTTAGACAAATGCAAATGAGAAAAAAAGTTTTTTTCACTATAAAGTGGGCGCTACTAAAAATAAACATAAAACTGATTAAAGTTACCAAATGAAATTTCTCTCTGTGGAGACCGAGTTGAAGACGGGAAAAGAAGGTATTTTTCTTGAAGAAAAATTGAAAGTTGGAATTAAATTTTGAAGCAGTATTTTCTTGAGGTAAATAGAAAATCTAATGAATATATATAGTTGAAGGCAATTTTGAGTCTTTAGGTTCTTTTTCATACGTGTCAATGTAAATCTCGTTTCGAAAATCATAAAAGCAACAAAGTTACGGAAACTTCTTACCTGACCTGCCATGCAATACAGATAAGCGAGAAGTATTCTGAGCGGTAACTTCGCAGAGTAACTTCTATGAGCCCATAAACGATGAGCTCCAGCCGTGATACCCAGACCCGCCGTAATCCCGTATAGCGGACCTTGAAGAAAAAATAAAATGAAAATTCTGTATTTAAACAAATTAAAATACATAAAAGACTATTTATAAAAGTTCGTAAAAGAACTTGTTTTATAAGATTTCTTTTCTTATTTTGTAGTAATGAATAAGTCGATTAAGCTTATTTTTATTCTGGGAAATATTTCAATGTTTCCCATATTCAGTGGCGTAACTATGTAGTAGCAAAACCCCGCAATGTGGGGAGGCCTCCTCCACTGAGGGGCCTCTTAGACAAAGTAGAAAAAATAAATTTCACTCTGTATTTCAATTTTTATTTTTAAAATTTAAATTTATTCAAAACTTGTTTCTTTTTTTTTTTCAAAGGGGCCTCCTAAAAATTTTTGCGGGGGGGGGGCTCCAATTTTTAGTTACGCCACTGCCCATATTATCATATTAATGATATCATATTTAATGATTAATTTAATTTGACGTTCGGTTCCCCCCTCTAAAAAAATTTAAAAATTTACAGTTTATAATAATATCTAAAATAAACAATTAAATAATTTATTATGACTAATTAATTAATTTCATAATAATTAATTTGTCGGTTATTTCAAATATATTTTTATTTTCTCTTTTCTTCTAGCAATACAATCAGTCACAATTGCAGTTCTCATATATTTTTTAAAAGTTTTTAGGTGTATACTGTACTTCATTGCTTAAATGTTTTTTGTCAAACTCTTCGTTGATACACCCAGAAAAAAAGTTTGTTTGAATCAAATAAACGTATATTTGATATACAGCCAAATAAAGAATATCTTTGAATTAAATAAAATTTATTTGATTCAAAGATATTTTTTATTTGGCTGTATATCAAATATACGTTTACTTGATTCAAACAAACTTTTTTTCCGGGTGTATCGTTTGTTGTTACGAAAAATAAATATTTATGACGTATTAGTCAATTCAACTATTAATCCTCATGATAAACAACTGGGTACAGAATATCCGGCGGTATTATTTGAATACGCGAATAAAACGGAAATTTTTCTTCGGTTTTTTGTAAATAAATTTTTTCCCGTTATATAAAACGGAATATAATTTTTTTTTTCGTTTTCTAGAGTAAATTTACTATCGATTTAAAAAAAATCGCTCAAATTGATTAATTTAATCAGGAGATAGAAGCTTTCAAAGAGTCGCCGTGTGAAAAATACCCATGTATGTATGACTGAAAAGTTCTGAACGTTTAAATGAACGAATTTTTGTATTGCTTTTATTTTAAACTAAAAACAGCTTTAAAATATTGATTCATTTGCATTACAAATAATTCTGTAAGAAAGAAACTTGAAATGTGTACACGGAGAAAACTGGATATTAAACCGTAATATCAAGTTATTTAACTATGGGACAACTATCTAGATATTTAGATATAATATCTTGATATTAAAACTTAATATCCATTTATTAAAATATGTAATCCAAGTATTCTAACATCCAATATTTTAATGTCTGGATATTAAGTTTTAATATCAAGATATTATATCTAAATACGAGTCTAAATATCTAGATAGTTGTCCCATAGTTAAATAGCTAGATATTACGGTTTAATATCCAGTTTTCTCCGTGTATATTGTTATTTTTAGTTGGAGCAATATTTGTAGATAAAAAAGAATTGGAAAAAAATATTTCGTTCATTTAAACGTTCAAAACCTTTGGTACATCATGTATCACTGAAAAAAAAATGGTTTAGCTGTCCCAGCTAGACGTATCGCTGGCTTTCGTAACTTCTAGAAATGTAGTTGTGTGATCTACATTTCTAGCTGTGTTGCCTAAATGTCTAGCTTTTTTAGTTAAATTTACCATCTAGAAATTATCTAGGTAAATTAACTAGATAATTTCTACACGGAGAAAACTGGATAGTCAAACTGATCATCTGGAGGGTCAAATTTAGGACAGCCTTCTAAGATAGTCAACCTGAATATCTGGGATAGTAAAATCGATTATCCCTATGTTTAAATTGTATATCCAGATATTCAGATTAACTGTCTTAGAAGGCTGTCCTATAGTTTACCCTCCAGATGATCAGTTTGACTAACCAGTTTTCTCCGTGTAGATGGCAAATTTAACTAAAACAGCTAGACATTTAGGCAACACAGCTAGAAATATAGATCACACAGCTACATTTCTAGGAGTTACGAAATCCAGCGATACGTCTAGCTCGGACAACTAAACTATTTTTTTTAATGATGTATCATACGTAAATTTTTGATAGTGTGTATCATGAAGATTAAGATAGTGTATTTTCAGTGGGGTACAGTTATAAATTTTTATTAGTGGTTTTGTAAATGCATATAATAAAAATCGTAACAGACTATATAAGGGGGGCATTATTCCTCAAGTGTACCATCTTGAAATTTCACAATGTTCTTGTCTATCTTAATTTTATGTGGTTTTTTCTCTCAAGTAATTGGAACTAGAGAAAATATTGGTAAGTTAATTGTTATTGTTACATATGATTATCCAAAGATTACATGCTGAATAGTGATAATACATCTAAATTGTAATTCATATTAGATATCCATGTCCGCAAGAAACGTATAATTTACTTAGAGCCCAATGAAAGAAGACCATCGACTCTCCAAGAAGTTCCCTACATAGTTCGCATTGTAGAAAATGGAAAACATGCATGTGGAGGTACCATATTATCACCAGAGATTATTTTAACTGCTGCTCACTGTGTCGTTGCTGATTCAACATTTCATGTTGTCTCTGGTTCAGAAAGTATAGAAAACGGAATAACACACAATATTACACGCAAAATAATATACGATGGGTATGTCAAACATATACATGTGAATGATTTGGCCTTACTATTTATTGAACCGCTCATCAATTATTTGCCTTTACTTAACCATGAAATTAAGATTTTTCGTGGATATTTACCACCAGATTCTATGGGTACCATTAGCGGTTGGGGGTGTAATTTCATAGAAGGGTAAGCTATAATCAATTCATTAAAAGCTTTAAAGTTATTTAAAAATTCGTGTGTACCCTACAATTGATAAAACATATGATTTTCTTAATTTCAGAGAAACAAGACGATATCCTACCCAATTGCATTCTATCACTCTGCCTATGATTAGCCAGAGGGAATGTGAACGTTACTACAGACGCGTGGCTCAAATAACCGAGAAAGAAATTTGCGTTCGTGATCTGCTAGGAAAAAAAGGTTGTAGCTATGGGGATTCTGGTGCACCTTTGGTTTTTAAGGATAAACTGCTTGGCGTCCTCGCATTTCTTGATACATCTACCGATCCATATTTTCCTGGTGTTTTTACGGATTTAAGGTTTAAACCCTACAAGGACTGGATTCTAAGACATGTTCCGCATGCAATTTAGTCGTTTCCGCCACTGTTACCATTTCTACTGATTTATCGCTTCCGGAAAAAATATGTCGTTTAATGAAAGCTCCATTTAACTTTCCTGTAATACCTTTGATGTCCAACATTTTTTTAATTTATCTAAAAACTACGATTGTTTGTACCCTGAAAGCTTAAAACTTAATACATTAAACGTCTTGATGAAATTAAAAAAAATGGTCTTTATATTCCTAGAAATGAAATTTAATTATACCAAAACGTGATGTAATTTTATTTGTAAATTATGGAGGAACATGCGCAACTCTTGAATCATGTGAGCGTTTGTAAAAAAGTTCATAAATAGACTGATATAAAATACAAAAGTAGTATCCAAAAATTCTTTAGTTTAATATATAAGTCAGATTTCTACAAAATTTAACAAATTGAATATAAAATCATTGAATAATTTACAAAACAAAATTTAAGAAGGTTATGATTCCAATTATTATAAAAGATTCCTATCAATATTATTCAATACGTAAATTGTTGTTTTGATATAGATTGTGCTTCTTAATAACAGTTATTTATGTTTCTTGCCCGAAAACCTAATATTAGTTATTTTATTAATTATAAAATTGGAAAAAAATGCGAAGAAACGTGACAACGTTGCGGAAGTTAGTCAGCATGTTGACTGACTTTAATAAAAACAGTTTTTTGAGTGTTTATCTCGGATTTTCGAAGAGAACTCTCCAGTTTATGTGATTCTGCTAGGTTAGTTCCATAAGACACAATGTTAATGTAAAAGCTTATATTTTTTATACCAAGCGGTAAAAAATTCTAAAAAAAAAATTCTAAATGACGCGGAATTAATATAACTTTAACATATTTCAAGGGCATTAAAAAATCTCGGATTTTACCTGGCGCATGTTCCTCCTTAAGAGGAAAGTATATGATGTATAAGTGAATGATAACCCAGAAATTCATTCTAAATGTTTATTTGTGGCCTCTGCCAATAATGAATGCGGATATAAGTGACGCTTATTGATAAGACGTTTGATGTTGTTTTTGTTATTGTGATTGTGAATAGCATGAAAAATTAATTAAGAGTGATGTTGACTTAATTTACACCAGGAAAAATGTTGAAATCGAAAAAACATAGTAATAAAATGTAGACGAAATGATTTAAATTTTATTTGACTCATGTGATGTTTATTGGACATATTTAATTTTCCACATTCTACCAAAATATCCGGGATATTACCAATATCCCCAAACATTAATGAGGATTTTTTTAAATCTCTTAAATACCCTTTAAAATACTTTGAAATATCTTTTCAAATTCTTTAATTTTTAAAACCCTTTAAAATTTACTTAACATTGTTTTCTTTTTTTTTTGTTGCAGAAATTTTATCGATGGGAGTTTTGCTTTTTTACGGAAAGGAAAATTGTTTCGAGGGCTGCGTCTTCTTTTCCGACCTTCGACACAGAGGTAAGTGTGGCGAGACTGGCGAGTGCCCTCAAATTGTTGCCGCTCAGCAATTTTTTTTTATTCCTTGTCATGAAAGAAGATATTTTTTATCTTTTAATTCAAGATCATCTGAAAATTTCTTCAAAAGCCTCTCGAGATTTCTCAATTAATTGATGCCGTAATTAGAGACGATGCTCTCAATAATAAGAGACCAAAACCAAATACGCGATCGAAAATTTGTCATGTCTCTAAATTTTCAAATGGGAGCAAATCAATGATGCAAATGAAATTATAATTTTAAATTAATTTATCATATATTTTCAACGTTTACAACATTTGCCATATAAACACGTGATTGTAAGTCCATTCACGGAATATGAATTGATGTCGACCAGAGGCGAGATCAAGAGTGCTATTTGAATTTAGAATTTAGGAGCACTTTGCTCCCTCTGCAGAGTGGCCTCGCATTTTCCTAAAACGCAACTCGCATCTCAAAAGGTGGCTTTAAAATTTCACGAATCTCGTGGCGGATTCGTATATATTCATATCGCTTCACACGTACCACGCGCCATATGTATTACTCACGTTATCCTAGGTCGGAAAATCCCAGATGTCTATTTCAAATCGAGTCTAGGATAAAAGCTCGAAAATAAGAGCAGAGAAGTGACGAAAAGATAATCTTCAGAATTTATCCTGATTTTCTTTGCAAGTCGATATATCAATTCTTTATCGATACTACTTGTTAAATATTTTAAATCTGATTCAATTAGACAAACCCGTTGAGTTATTTTTAAATATTTTCACAAAGTTAATTTAACGCCCTTTCCGGGCCCTTTTCCTATCCTCTTTTCAATCTTCTTTACAACCCCTTTTTGCCAGATTTGTTTTTCGACTTTTCCCACTTTTCCAACTTTCCCAGAATAGAACATTTGTATCAAATTAGAAAAAATGTTAATTTGGTAATAATGCACGAAAACAATCGTTAGTGAGAGTCTCCTTGATTATTCAGGAACTTTAAGTGTCGAATCGTATTCTCCTGACGCAGTTTGGAAGTATTTTTTTCCTCTGCTTCTCTCATCCCATTTTCTGAGACTGTTTTCAGTTCTTTCTCTTATAACTATGTTTCTCCTCTCGTAGTTGTTGGCACAATGCCAATGGTCGAAAGTTGAAACACGACATGAATATGTACCCTTTGGTAATTAAGAGAACGTCGACTTGACCTCGATCGATTTTCGATAATCGTCAGAACGGTAATTACCACCTCACCATGGCTGATTCGACATGGTTGAAGGTCATTTTCACCATTACTGATAAGCGCTATTATATGCAGATCATTTATCATGTTATCTATAATTAGGTAATGAGGAGATGTACAGCTTTTTTCTCCATATTAAAAAATATGTACAACTTTTTTCTTCGTATTAAAGAACCTATGGTTGTGACAACCACAGAAATAGTAAAATATGGTACAACTACAATTTATGGTTGTCACAACCACATTTGGTTCTGTCAATCAAAATTGTGATTATGGAAACCACAAATTAGTGGTTGTACCATATTTTACTATTTCTGTGGTTGTTACAAACATAGATTTTTTTAATTTTGGAGATTTTAAGTGATTTGATAGGATTTTAAAGTTTGTCGTGGAATTTTAATAAAAGGATTTTAATTTAATTTTAATTTAAAAAAGATTTCATTGAGTTTCAAAACATTTAAAGTTATCTTATGCTATATTTTTGAAAAATTTTAATAGCAATTATTATTGAAAATTTATTCATATTTTTAATACTTTTCTGTCAGGGAAATTTGTCTTAAAGTCAGGGAAATGTCAAGGAAATGAAAAAATTGAATCTTGTGGCCATCCTGTATCGGAAATGTATGATTTTTTCAAAATTATTCTGTCAAGAAAAATTTAATAAAGAACACTGATAAATTCTGCTATGCATATAAGAAGGAGAAACGATCAAATAAAAAAGTAGGAAAAATATCATGGGAAAACGAAGTGAAGAAAGGGATAGAGTAGAAAATAAAATAAAAAGAGTATTGAATAAAATAGGGGGTAACATAGAAGGTGAGTATAGGATTTATTCCACATGGAAAACTGAAAGAGCGTAATATGCTCTAGAAGAATATGACTTGATAAAAAGCGGGGAGAGTTGCTTGGAAATTCATATACACACATATTATATAATATATGTATATATAGAAACAAAAATGATCAATTGAAATGAGAGACTCAAAATTGATAATGAGCAATTATCATTATTATGATTAATTTGTAAAAACTTTTACAAATTGAATTTAGTGACCGTATGACCCGCTTCACCTAAATTGATCTATTGAATTATAATTAAATATATCATAATTTAATTAATCATTATAAAACAAAATGGGAACTTACTGAATATCCATGTGGCTAATTTAGCTTTATCATAACTAGATATAAAGGCGTGAATAGCCACGACGTGTAAAGCTGCAATTGCAAGAAGATTTTGCCAAATTATAGGCTGTTTTGCTTCTTCGGGTGGCAGTTTTTCAATTTCATCAGGTTTCTCTGATACTTCAATTCTCTGCTTCACTGGCAGCTCGAATTGAGTGATTGTGGAGATCATCTGAAAAGAAAACGTATATATTATTCCAAATGTAGATAGTGTATATCTTGACTGAAGAAAGTGGATCAATAGTGCTCAAGTCATAAATAGAACTTTCCATTTCTACAGAAATAGGTGGATGAAAATGTCATAATTCCATACATATTCTATTTCATTTGTACAAAAATAGTAGTTGACGTGTTCGTACTATTGGAAAAATTTCAGTTTCCGGTGCTGGGTAATTTAGAGAAGAAGAGAAAAAGAATTTTTCTATTATCGAATATCAGGAATGATATTTGGGTGTAGAATTTCAAAATACAAAGAAGAAAATGTTTTGGATTTCCTGTGGGGATGAATCTCTCTATAGAGTTGAGAAATTGCTTACTTTTGAGAAGCATCTTGAAGAATGTGGAATATTGTTGCTATTCTCGGAATTTATACAATATTTTATATATTTTCGCGATATCTAATTTTTTAACAAGATTATAATATAATAGTTGACGTTTAATTTTTCAAAATGTTGCAGTTATTTTTAATACAGAGATTCGAAGGTATTTAAAAATATTTCAATATTTAAAAATATTTCTACATTATATTTCAAAAGATTTAAAAAAATTTTCGAATTAATTGCACTGAACCAATCCTAGTTGGACTGTTGACCATGAATATAAAAAATGAGGAGTATTAACTTTTATTTGAAAATGCTCGCATAAAATGTGCACCTGCAGTTTAAAATATGTATTTCAATATCTGGCATGAATTTATTTTACTGCTTGCCTTTTGGCTTTTCGTTTATTCATCGTTGTTCTTTGCATAGCGAAGTTCTGATCCGTAAAATGTGTATCTGCAGTCGTTAAAATCGCAACCACGCCAGATAAAATGGGTAGAGCATTGATATGCAAAAAGTTTTGGGGTAAAAAAAATCGTATTTCGATAGTTGGAGTGATAGAGTACCGTGGTTGGAGCTTCGGAAATCGCGAGAATCGCGAATCTCTCGGTGCAATTTAAGCCGACTGCGATGAAACTAATCCGCAATACGCGAAACAATCGCCTGCGACGTCGCAATTTATGAGGCGCAGCTTAACGTCAGTGATCGATGGGGCCAGAGTAAACGTCGAGCAGTCGAGTTGAGGCTAACAAAGTCCAGCTTCTCCAAATACGAGTGGTCGACGACCGGTAGAGCGGAACTCATCCAGCTTCCGTTTCACTGCTTTTCCGCTGACTATTATTTTTTCATTCCCAAAAAGAGGAGGAGATTCGTTTTTAAATTTTATCTGCCACGCAGAAAAATTTATTTTGTGTACTCTCTTACCCGCATATACATATATACATACAGCTATATAAATAATTCGAATTGCAAGTATTTTTTTCTCTGCTTCCAAATTTGGTATCCAATCACCGGAATGTATAAATCATTTGCCAATCTTAAAGAAACAAAAAAGAACAACAGTTTTAGTTTCTGCTTTAACCGACCGAGAATATTTCTAGTATAATCAATTTGATTAATTTTCTAGTTATTTTTCACGATTTTTTGATATTCTTTTAATTAATGTATTATACATTGTTTTTCCTCTGTCTCTGTATCATCACAGGTCCAGTTCTCATATAAATTATAAAGTTAATCTTCTCTACTTCATCCGTCTCTTTTTTCTACTTTTCTTTTTGCTTCACCTTATCTCGTTCTTGCACTCGAGAATTCTATTGTTTGTTCCATTGAATAGTTTTATACCGGGAAAACTCTTGGCAGGGACAACAAAATTTGTGGTTGCTATACAGATAACACAAGTTTTTAAACGTTCTGATTGAAACAATCAAAATATAATTGATTTTAATTTTAATTTAATTTGAGGTAACAAAAAATGTTAAATCTATGGTATTGAAGTTTAATTTATAAATGACAAATTCAGAACATAAAAACATCAGAGTATTTAAATTGCGATGGTTCCCGTCGAAAGGCGTATTTGTTCTCTATTAATCATAAACCCTAATTGCCATCAATAACAAACATCATTAATCTGCTGCTCTCAAAACTGAAGTACATACAGGTATAACTTTTCTCCTCTAGTTATTATATAGGGTTTGGGGCTTATTGTAACAATTCATTTTTTATAGTTAATAACTCCATGAAATTTATTTCAAGCATAAACATGATATATTGTTTTCGTAAATTGAAAAGCATCCTGCTATTAATAAATAATTTTCCCTCGCTTTTTTTTTCTCTTTGATTGTCGCGTATCAATGAGCAGATAGTTTAAAAAAAACGACCTGCATTCTCGTCTGTCGATCATTTATTAAGTGAAAGTAGGCAACGGTAGATTGTAAATCACCGTTTCAGGGAACAATAAAAATCACTCTTTTTTTATGATAAACTATATACATATATATATATGTACATGTATTATGCTTTCGCTTCTGCATCTGCATTGGAAGGAGGCATCAAGGCATTTCCAATATCAAAGTATCATTTTTACAATTTTAAATGTAAAACCGATTGCAAATTAAAATTCCTTTCAGTAAATTAGTAACACAAAAAATGCATAGAAAATTGAGACAAAAGTAAAAGTACAGCGAAATTACGAACATAAAAATATCACCAGACTATTTCTTCACCTGGAGTTACAATGGCAAAACATTCGGTATTAGATTCTTTTTAAAACATACAATTACACACACTAACCAAAAAATATAAAAACAAAATCGTTTAGTTTCGATACTTTGCTGTCGGTTTAAAATTTATCTTGAAAAATATTAAAAGTAGTATCACGTAAATCTTGTTGAAGCTTTTAACTAAAGCTGTTCTCAAAACCCGGGTACGACAGTAATCACTCCCTGAGATCTTATTATCAATTTTATCTCACTGAATAGTCGCAGGGCGAAACTCGTTAAAACTTTACAGGTACATGGTATACATTGAAGCTATGTAGCGGAAGCTGGGTCAACAAGTTCGGATCTCCTCCGATCGATTTGAAAGCACGTAACATAGACAATGTTTTCGTAATTTCTGTCTATTGGAGGAAGATACTGCAGAAAAGTGAAGACTTTGCATAATGCTCGCTTTCCTAATGAGTATAATATCGCTCGAAAAGCCAAGAGCCACCTTGCGTTCTCGCTAATTACGGTATTACAATAACTCACACTTATTGATAATTGGCGAGAACAAGAAGTGAAAATTAATTGTCGTGTGTAGAACTGTACATTCCCCGCAAAGCAGAAAGACGTAAAGACATAAATACATCACACTATAAATTTACCTATCCCTAAGTGTCCTAGTTTTTCCGATTATTAAAAGGACATACGTATCGAATATCGAAAAACTGTAATGCTAAAATGCGTGGACCCGATTCCTTATTGGTCAATACAGTTCGTGACGCGTCGTATATCGATAATCGCGGGCGACACGGGAAATTTTAAATCTTTATATTGTACAAAATCGCTTAAACTAAAAATATAAAGTCAACCCGCGCGCGAAAGCGCGCGTTCGGTCTCGTTAATTTATAACATACATTTTATTTTTTGATGATATTAAAATATATTGAGGAATTTTATTAAATGACAGAATTAGCTAAAAAATATGTAGGAAAAGTGAATTGAACTTAGTAGGGATCTTTTTTGAGAAACAAACGTGGGACGAAAGAATTGCAACTTTAATTTATGTCAGACGTATTTTTCATTTCAAAAGATGTGGTAACTTTATGATTTATGTTATGCCCAGTCCCGACAAGCCCAAACCGTTTCTAATTTCGCACTCGTGGATCGTAAAGGCATATCTTTCATAATCTCCGTGATTTTCTTTTAGCACTTAAGGCTGATCGATTCGCATTCGCTGTAATGAAGAGCATTTTAACTTTCCTCTACTTGGATTCGCACTAGAAGATTCCCACAGGAAATGCAAATGACCTCCAAAGGAGAAGAGAAAACAAATTTTCTATTGCAAATCAGTACAATAGTTTCGTAAAAAGTTTGAGTTGCAATGTGTATTTAAGTGATAAAAGTCTCTACATGTCGATACAAATAATAATTTATATCTAAAGTTTCAGAATAATGTGATTTATTATATCTCTGGAAGTATATCGATCACTTTTGGTCAACCGAGTATTAAAATACCGACAATTGTGAATTACTTTCGTTCAGAAGGAAGTCACGCCTCATGACTAGCAATTTTCTAAAGTGGGTGAAAAAGTTTACTTATTTTCGCGATCGATTATTTACGCACGAACATTCACGCTGATTCATTGTGAAACATTGAACAGTTGGTGTCATTAGCATCACTTTTCTTTCGTCTCTAACATATAAAACGACAACTATATGAATGTCACATTAATCCTCACACATGCGATTTCTACACAAACTATCACACTGATTACCGTGTGTCAAAATCTTTCTCGTATTAGATTTATTTAAGAAAATAAAATTCGAGAATACTCTTTTATTTAGTTTGTGAAATCTAATTAACCCCTTGACTTCATGTGTGGTTGCTTATCCATAAATATTAACACATTTTCCCGCGGACTCCATATTGTTTTTAGAAATGACGGTTTAATTATCAGAAAAAATATTAAAGCATTTACATAATCCATAAAAATGTTGCATAAGAAATAATGCATAATAAAAATACTGATTGAAAGACTTTTACAACAACGATGAACCTATTGTGGGAAGTCAGAAAACCGATAAAATGTATGTAGGTCGGGTTTGTCGTATGTGTGTATTCGATTTTAGAAGTTTCATGAAGTTTAAGAGACTATCAATTCTTTTATTATTTTTTGAAAAATAAATGGGTATTGTGTACAAAAAATAACGTTAGATAAACGGAAAATATTAAAGGAAAATGACAAATTCGCTATAATCACACTTTCTATTTATATTAATAATAAATAATATTATACTAATTTTATTTAGATGCGGAAATGAAATATTAGAGTAAAGCGAGAAAGTATATCGAATTGCTTTTGAAATCGGATCCTGGCAACCAGAATTCGATAATCTCTCTCACATAATATATTACAAAATTAATTCGTTGATGCTAGCTTACGAAAGTTGAATAACAAGGAACCGAATTTATAAATAAATTATCTGCTGAGATTACACAGAAAATAATAGTCGCAAAGTGACTAAACAAGGTTTTAAAACCATAAAATAATCTCACGCTTTTATGGGATTTTTGATGATATTACAAAAAGTATCGATTAACATTCGTAATTTTTGAATCTCGACTTGCCCATACATTCATCAGCAGGTGTAATTACCTGGAGAATTATTCGTGGGTAGTAAATAACTTTCTCCATTTTTCATTCAGGCACAATATGTATTTCATGTTCATGTTTTTCAACTTGATTATATGCAATTATTCCTGAAATCTTCAGAGCGATAAATAAAAGTTTACTTTTTGTGATAAAAGCTGAATTATAAAGTCAGAAACTCAATGAATGGGAAGTAGCTCAAACAATGTGATGAAAAATGTAACAATATACATTATATAAGAGGAAGTTTTCAGATCTGTTACAGTTTTTAGGCTGTAGTGTTGACCGAATGCTTCTGTGCTTTAATCCGACCGTCTCATTATGATAATTAATTATAATTGTAGCCAAACGGTGTGGTGAATAATTAAATCTGTGTTAAAGTTACCCAAATTATTCTTGCAATTGGATTTCAGTAGCAAATAGTCAGAGCAATGATACGATATTATTCGAGCTATTAAAATCATCTTCTTCAAAATTAATCGCAATTGTGTTATCTAATTTCAAGAACTTCGATATTTAAGAATCTAAAGTAAATTTTTAATTTAAGGTAAATTTTATTAAAGAAATTCTTTATAATTCAATGCGATTAGTGATATTTTATAATTGAGTGGATGTTTTGCAATTCTGAAGAGCAAGAAAGTATAAAAGGAAAATTTGCAAGATCGTTGTCAGAACGTCTTAAGACGTTTCGCGTCTCAGTTCGAATAATTTCTCTTCATTTCTCTTTTCCTCAGCGGAAAATTCACCCCCGCGAAGCTTTCTGCTTTTCTTATTTTCTTATCTGCCAAGAGAAAACAAACCCACACGTAATGAGTGCTAAACCGACATCGTGTAAATGAGAAGGGCGTTTACAGCGCCCGCTGGCGCCGTTTAATACTTCTCCACGACGTGTAACGTTGTAATGAGGACTGGTGGTGGATTTAACTCAAGACATTTACGATTCTCATAAAAAAATGTCTGAGTGGAAAAACACGGAATAAAGGAAGGGGGTAGTTCCATTAAACTAGGCCGTTACATCAATCCGTGATTGTTTAAGCAATTTATTTCGAATTGAACGTAAGCGAACAATTGCAGTCGTGAAAAAGAATAAAGTGGCTCTTCTTTTTGTGCTGTTATGCAATAATAGATGTAATAAAACATTCTTAACAATGTCACGGTTATAGAATTACAATAAGTCGGAACAAAGTATTATTTCTTTGATTTATATTTTTATTCAAGTTTTTATGTTATATTTTAAAAAACATAACGTTTTCATATGGTGTTTAGCGGATCGGGAAACCGGGAAAAATTCGGGAATTTCATTTAGGACTGGGAATTTTTTGTATTTTATCGAAAAATATACTTCTACTTTATCTTCTTTTTATTCCATTTATACTTTATCAATTAAAAAATTTTTTTTATCCAATTTTTTAACTATAAATTGGTCGAAGGAAAAAAAATTTGATCAGATATTTTCGGGGTCACTCGTTGATTTGTACTCGTTTTTTGTACGATTATTCAATTGATAATTTTATACTCTATATAAAAAATAGAATGAATTGAATGTAAATGTAAAATTGGGTAACAGATGTATGCAGTAGATTAATATTTGCAATCACTTGTAGGTTTGTCAAATACTTCAATTTACTTTGAAAGCTAGTTGTAGAAACGTCGTTTTTTATTCAATAAACAAACTTTACGCCTTTCTAGTAAGTGACAGATTTATGAGTACGAGAACAGGTTAAATTAGCACATCCTCAATTTGCATGCAACTCGCAAATTGACGGTTTTCTTAGTATTTGCTTTGTAATATGAGCATCTATTAAATGAAAATTAATTAACTAAATTAATTTTTAAAAAGTTTTTTTTTAGATTGAAGTTCAAAATATATAATATACTTATAAACAGTCTAAATCCCTATTAATTTCTTTTTAAGATTCAGAAATTTCATGAAATCCTTGTAAAATCTTTTTGAGATCCTTGAAATTTTTGGAAATCTTTCAAAGCCTTTCGATACCCTTTTTAGCGTTTAAAAATCTTTTCATATATTACTTTAGATTATTAGGCTTTGCTCATAGTATTTAAAGCCTCTTGAAATCCTTTCGAGATTCCTTGAAAACTTTTAAAATCTTTTTTGATTAATTTGAAACCTCTTAAAATATTTTTAAATTCCTTCAAATATTTGAAAATCTCCTACATCAGTGTCCAGTCGGACACATGGAATGGTTTAAGGCTTCTCAGTCGATTACCGAAGTTAAGCAGCGCTTGATTCGGTTGCAATCGGATGGAGGCCGTAGTCTCTAAATAGTTACCAACTATTTAAATACTTTTATTAAATATACCTAGGATTTTGTTACGTTTTCAATTTTGAGTTTGTCGAAATATTATAATTTTTTGCAGAACTACCAGTATACTACTCATGATTAGTGACACGTTACTTTTAAAATTTCGAACTTTTTTTAAGAGTTCTGACATCCTTTTGAATATTTTTACAGTTCCTGATAATTTTTAGAAATAGTTCCGGGGTGTAAATACTCTGAAAATGGATTTTTCAAAATTGAGAGCTGTGTTCACGTTCCCCCGCACTTTTCGAAAAATGAACTTTTTGTTAGAGTTTTGAGTAGATTTAGCATAATTTTAAGGTTCCTGATACATATTGAAAATAGTTCTCAAAAAAACGTTTTCAAAAAATAGAGCCAGGCCCCCAATTTTTAGAAAATCAACTTTTTCTTTAATATTGCTTTTATTCGAAAAGATTTCTATAGTTCTAAATAATTCTAGAATTCAAAATAATTTCGAAAAACTTGAAAACTCAAAAGTTATACAATTTTGAAAATTCAAAAATTTCAAAGAAATTTTTCGAAAGAGTTCCGGGATTTCTGATCAGAATAGTTTTACAAAGAAGTCTAATTACATTTTTCGACAAACTGAAAATCAAAACAACAATAATTCTGCAAAAATTATAATATTTCGACACACTCAAAATTTGACAATTCACGAATTTCGGATGCGACAAAATAGCTGGTAACTATTTAGACTACGGCCTCCATCCGACTGCAACCGAATCAAGCGCTGCTTAACTTCGGTGATCGACTGAGAAGCCTTAAATCATTCCATGTGTCCGACTGGACACTAATTTAAGAGATTCTTAAATATTTGAAGGAATTTAAAAATATTTTAAGGGGTTTCAAAATATTCAAAATAGTTTTAAAAGTTTTTAAGGGATTTCGAAAGGGTTTCGTTAGATATTAAGATATTTTAAGGAATTCAAAATTATTTCAAGAGATTGTACTAAAAATAATTTTTTTTTTCAACATATAGTCACTGGACTTATCAAATGACCCTCATAAAGATGAAAAATTAAAATACGTTTCAGTTAATGAAACATCTATCCTTAATTATACACTTAATCTGAAAAAATGATACTTTTAATTTTAACTGATTAGTAGCGGGTTTTCACTGATTCAATAGAGAGAATGCATTTCAAAAGTTGATATTATAATATTCTCATAGACTGCAAGTTATGATTTCAATATTGTTTATTGGTAATTTTATCCCAAATTAGTTGACTTGACTTTCATCTATTATGAACAACATAAGTCAATAACAGTTTTTCATAATAATGAAAACGTTTTTATATAAAATGCTTTTCCTTCCTTGGTACGTCAATGATTCTTTTCTGGTGGAATTGGAATAAACATAAACGTATACTCTCTGTGAAAGAAGACGTTTCTTTCGCGGAGTGTATTGGAAAAATGTCGATTGAAAATAGAAAATGGGAATGTAGTATAGTATGAGCTCGGAAAATGGAATACAATATAAAGTAAATAAGCGTTACAGTAAATGACACACGATAAAGGAAAGTTGGTCAACAGTCTGCAAAATTGATTTAATTTATGATCAGTGTAGTTCATTTTTGAAAATTTCAATCAGTTCATCTTATAATCAATTTTGTAATTTTGCTTTTATTAAATGTTTATTACCGAGGTCAAAAATAACACTAATATGTTTATAATTGAATTTTACAATTTAACAGATATTTGGTCAGTGTGTGTAGAATCAGATTTAGTTTCATAAATTCGTTTTTAATCTTTTGGAATGAGAGCAATTCCCACTGTCAATCTTTTAATCAATCGTTATGGTGTTTTCATTGTGGAAGAGGAAAGGAAGCGAGTGCCATGAAGTGATAAGGTTCCAGTAATCTTTAACGTGTTAGCCGACCCTTTAAGTACTTATTATGATTGTCATAAAGAACAAAAGAAAGTTGCGGACATTAATTTTACGAGGTGCGTTAAATCTGACTACAGGTCGTCAGAGACAGATTGGTTCGTCGCTCGATTAAACGCGGTTCCGGTTAACGTTGCATTAACTTCTGCGTTAATTCTCATTGCGTTATGGCTTTACATTTTATGCTTTTCGCATTATGATGATATACTCCTTTGAGCATTTTTAAAATATTCCAGAGCCTATGTCTCGCAAATAATATAATTCGAGAAATTGTTCCATTTAATTAACTGTTGAAGAAGAAAAATGAGTAGTTAAATTTATTATAATTTAAAACAAAACCATTCCTTGTTTAACCTCAAGAAGAATTACTTGTTAGAAACCCCAATATTATGGTTATCATAACTGGTTTTGTTTGCGGTTGACCAAGTGACCAACCATTTATAATGAGCGCTTTTCTTCTTTTCATCTGGAAACCACAATTTACTATTGGCTTTATAGCGAGTGTCATTGTTATGAATATACATTATTATTTAAATTTTCTCATTAACTTACATATGTTTAGACATTAATTTTACTATTAAAACTACTACTATAAATTTATTCATTTAACTATTCTTTTCAAAAGAAATTTTTATAAACTAAATTGCTATTCATAAATATTTATATTCATATTTTACTTCATTCCGTAAGAAATTTATCACTAGATGGTGTTTATATCACTACTCATTAATATTTTGCGCGTAGTCAACAATTTGGTTTTTGTCTATAAAATATTTACATTCCATCGAGCTCCTCGTTTCAATTTTATGATGCTGCAGTTAACTAGTACTTTCAGCTATTCAATAGAGGTAAAAATTAAATAAAAACCAGAAAAATTCGTAACTGTATTTTCCACACGGAACATATTGAAAGATGTTATGTTATTTCGAGTATTGAGTCTATGTTTTTTTAAATCGAATTTTTAACAATTTTCTCTAAAGAAGGAAATCTAAAAGAAACATCAAAGATATTTCTTGAATCTCGAGTGTCATGAGCCCTTATGGAATAATATAATCAAGACGATTTAAAAACCGAGAATTATATTAAATAATTACTTAAAATTCATTAAATAAGGGGTGGTGGGTATTACTAATAATTGAAAGTGGATTTTTATACAAATATCACTGACACTATTGTTTATTTCATCGATGCACATCATTATAAGGTTTATCTGTATTGCACTTTTAAGCATATTGAAAATTTGACATTTTTCAATTTTTCATCCAAGATACACACTCACCGTTTTCTATTTTTTAGTAGGGCTGTTGTACTCCACGTTTTACTCTCACGTCACTTTTGCTACTCGCGTAATCAAATATCGCACAATCGGTCTCCCGGTTACGCTAGAAAATAAATTTTGCGACGTTTCCCTCCACCTCGTGGACAATATATAGACTTTTGTTCCGTGGAACACAGAAGAGGGGAAACTGCGTTCTCTTCTAGAATTATGTTGGAGAAGGGGGCTTTGTATCCTGAGGAAAGGAAATGCTCCTTTCTTATTCCATCATTTGTCATTCACTTTTTCTACCCCTTATGCACCTTATTACGATTCTTCTTCCATATCATGCAATATTTAATTATCTCGGTCATTCGCGACTGGCGATTCGTCTTCATCCATATCACTTATCTACATATCGCAAATACAGATATTTTTTGTTGAATTTTATACTGAAACTACCTCAAGTAAACATTTTGAAGACTTTATTCTTTAAATATTTTTGAAATAGATATTTGGAAACCCGAAGAAATGTTTAACATGAAAAAATGTAGTAAATTTTAATGCGGAGGAAGGAAATTTAAATGTCTAAAAAAATCGTGGTAAAAACACTATTTAAATAATAATGATTGAATGGAAATTAGCGACAATTTCAAAGAATTTTTATTCCGCAAAAAAGAATTAGTTGTGCATATAATAGATTATCATACTAATTTGATTTTTCTTTTGACGGTTTGACCTTTTCTCAATGTAAATAGAGAAAATCTTCTTTTATATTCCAACGGAAAATTCTTCCTTAATGAGAATTTACCAAGTTTATGCGAGTTTGTTACATGAGCATAAAAAACTAGATTTAACATGAGTGGCAAAAGGTTTCCGCCTTATGTCAGAGCTTCATATATAAGAAGTTCATCCAAGGTATAGAGCGTTACATTATTTACAGTTCATTTCCTTAGAAAAATTTCTAGAAACTTTTACTTCCTATAAAAGTGTCAGAAGGATTATCAAGCCACAAATTTTCCAACGTATTCAAAATTTCAATTTGCACCGTAAACGGAATTGCAAACGGAATTTGATGCGACAAAGTGCGACCGGAAGGTACGTGTACTGTATGCGCTTTCACGACCGTTGTTATACAGCGTTCCATGCATGAATGTCTAGCGTAGTTTTACGATCAGCCTATGCGAGAAACGTAATTTCGGACTTACGTCACAACGCCCATAGAAGTACTTTCCTTACCCTGACGTCGCCAGGTGCAGTAAATCTTTAAACAGCAATCCGCCAGCGAATTTTCAAGAGAGTTGTATTTCTCACTCTTTTTCATATTTCACTCAATTTTCTTTTTTTCACGGAACTAGAATCAATTTTTCATAAAAATTTTATCCAGCAACAGTAGGTTTGACTTTTTTTTAGTAGGGATAATTACTAATAAATACTATGCAAATAATTACTAATATTCCATTTCGAATGCTGTGGAGATCATATCGAAGTATAATTATAATTGAAGAGGCAGGAAAAAATATGCGCTTTACAAAGGTTGATATTCAGTTTTATTCATGATGAATTTTATATATATATATATGTTAGTTAAATTCATATTCCCGGTCGGTGCTCCCATTTCAATTTCAGGATGGAAATGGAGTCATAAATCATAGCTGCCTATTCTAAATTTGTAGAAGGAAATGTAGCGATAATGATAAAAGGCATCTGACTCGTTCTCAAACTTTTATATTATTTATACTGTTTATTTATTATTAAGAACTCATTTCACTGTGAATGTTCATCAAATTCATTATATAATAACAAAAACTTGTTTAAAAGTTTATAATTGTCCCAGATTAGAAATTCAAATTAATTTTTTTTGCATTTCATTATAATCTGGAATTGTTATGTGAAGTAAAAAATTGAGGATATTACTATTAATTTCGTCCATAAATTTGAATGATTCAGCTCTTGATTCAACCTCCAGAATATTCGATTTTCACATTGCAAAAAACTCTCTTCAAGATCAAGGTAAAAGAGTAATTTTTTCAAGTGCTCGCGAAATAAGAGTTCAGTGTTTACTTGGAATAGAAAATGAGCGGAATAACCTGATCAGTGAAAAAATTAGCACAAAACATAACATAACATTCGTTTTTTGTTTTCCCTGCGTATTATCTAATCTGAGATTTATAAATTTATCTTTATTGAAGCTTGGGAATAAAAAAAGATGAACAGATTATTACTTGTGCTGTGAAGCGAACCAAATGAAAATAGTGTTGTCGCTTGCAGGAAAATTTTTAACAATGGCGCCTAGTTACACTTTTCTTTTAACATAGTGTGTATTTTCAGTGCTATACGATTGGTGAATTTTTCAAGGCGAGATGTGCAACAGGTTGGCACATTTTATTATATGAGTTGTCGCGGTTTTGCGAAAGCGAGAAGAGGGAAACGGCGGGGGACAGAAAAATAAGATGGAAAGAGAGTTTAAAAGAGAAAAGTTGTGATTTTCCGGTTTAGCACAACGTTGAAAATAAAGCTACTCTGTCATGCAAAATGTCGTTAGGAAACTCGTTTCATGATGATGAAAAATTTTATTTTTTAACTTTGAACCCTCTTTTATTGTCAGTTTTGATCACTGTGTAGAAAAAATATTCGGGTACTGGATTATGAAAGAAAAAGATCCTAAGCTTATGGAATAATTTTTTTATGATTCTTGTTTATTGCGCTTTAAAAGATTATGAAAGTTACAAAGCAGAAACTCTAAAAAATGAAGGAAATTTTCAAAAATTTTCTCCCTTTTTGCTGACAAAAGGAAGAATCGTTTATTTATGAAAAGTGGAACCGTCGTATTTCTTAGCGAGAATGGTTTCTTCTCGTCTGTCTTATTAAGAGTCATAAAATCTACAGCGAAACGAGTAACAAGGTTAGAAGAGAATGTAGAACTTAAAAGTGTTATGCATAAAATTACGACTACAAAACTTTGATGGCTAGTTATTTTTCAAATTTTCAATAGCAACTAGAAAGAAAATTATTACTATATGAAATTTATATACATAGGTTAATAGTTGAGTTATCTTTTCAGAATGTGAAATGTCGTTCTTTTGTATACTTGGTACTCAAATTGTAGCCTTTTTTATGATCCACGAAAACATTCTCCAATTAAAGTCGACCATCCGATCGAAATTAATCGTAAAAGCTGTTAAAAACTGCTGACCTGTATGAGGGATTTATGATCTCGTTAAACCAATGGCTCATCTCACTGAAGATTGTAAAACATCTATAAAATGATCTACCCAAATTTGCTCTAAAAATTAACGAACCCAAGCCACTTTTTCCTGTCAATTATTATCAAGCGTCCATAATCAAATTACAATTGATGATTTTTGTTTATTACTTAGGCAATATGTAATGTGAAAATTTATATGTGAAAATTCGGCTGAAAATACATGCTTATATCAACTTCTGGTGCATTAATCGAATATCAATGATGGATAATGGTATCCAATTACCATTGATCGCTCATAAGCATCTATTCGATATCACGCTTAATTAGATATCTCGAACAGCCTGAAAGTTTTGCAAAGTGTACTCGGAAGTGGAATCACTCGACTAATCGTTACTGAACTTGCATAAGTCTTCGATTTCCATGCGTTAACTAAACTTTCGTTCAATCACGAGTTCAATTGCCAACCCCTAGATCCGAATTCAAGTTTGTTATAGTCAGTTTATTGAGTCGAGTGGGGCGGGTTTCCGCATTCTCTTTTATAATTGGAAAAAAGGAAATAGTCGTAGAAAAATCTCCGTTTTCTGTTGACTAAAGTCTGATTCCTACCTCAATTACGACCATTTTTTACCCATTTACTGAGTTCATCAAGTTTCTTTAATCTACTTGAAATATATTTCTTTGAAAGCTTATTAAACGTGCTCCATCCTCGCGAGAAAGTATTATTGATAATGGTTCCAAGAAAATCGCGAAATCTCGAAAGTCGAACTTCATTATTGCCAAGAGAGTTAGTGATGAGTACAAATCATTAGCAGAAAAGCTGTTGTTGTTTCACAATGAATCGCTGTTTAACGAATCTAAAGGAGTTACTCGATAGCTGGGAATAAAGCTTCATCCCGTGGGAGATAAAACAACATAACTCTGTTTATCGTAATCGTGCTTGCCTCGACTTTGTCTTGGGCCAGGAGAGCATTACCGTCATAATAGATCCATGTTATCCTGATGTAACTATCCTCGGGGCCTCGAGGGGAATCTCGGTGTAGAGAACGGCAAATGTGTCAAGAATTATTTAAAGGAGACTTTGCTCCCCAGAATACATTTGTCCTTTTCGAATACATCCATTAAAATTTTAATTATGTCGTATTAGACATATAGCTTTTGTGGTTTATTTAGATTTTAGAATTGTAAAGGATTTTAAAAGATTTTTATATTTTTAACAAATTCTGTGGAAATTTTAGCAGATTTCAAAAGATTTTATTGAGTTTCAGAAGATTTAAAATGATGGTGAAATTTTTGAAAAATTTTAATAATGGTATTGAAAATTTATTCGCATTTTTAATTATTTTCTATCAGGTAAATTGAAAAATTGAATTTTGTGTTGGATATAGTAGGTTCTGAAAAAACGATTGCCGTTTGTGAGGCACTTTACACGCAAAATGGACTTAAAATCAGTGTCAATTTGCCCTTAGCAATCATAGTCCAAGTGAATTTTACTGGACGCTCTCCCTAGTTGCCTTCCATTAGCCGATTACACAAATTTGCAATTCATGACTAGCCCCAAGAAATTTTAATGAGCGGATGAGGCGCCCTACTTGGTTAAAAATTGTGACACTCACGGTATCACGGACTTTAAAGACATTCAGTCATAATGAAATTTTATGGATGTAAATTAAAAAAAATTCAGGGCTAGTATTAATTATTCAAATTAATGAAACGATTAGTCAAGATAAGTGGGTTAAATTCAAGACAAATTCAACTGAATTTTTTAACTTTGTCATCGCGTAAAGTTATGAATAATTTTTAAACAATATTCAAAAGCAAGGAAAGTAGAAAAAAAAACATTCTTGGCGAAAGTTTCAGATTGAAATTCATTCAAATCCGAAATTTTTATCCGAATCAAACAGTTTCATTCCGATCTAGGAAGTTTTCAATCCAAATTAATCCAAGGCCCATTCAAAATCAATCCAAACTTTTAATCCGAATAAATCCGTTCAATTCGAATTTTTTGAAATCATTTCTAGATTCGAAAAGACCAGATTCGTTCGAATTGATTAGGATTGACCGCAATTATTCGGGTTAATTCTGATTAAGTCGGATTAACTAGATTCATTCGGATTAAAAGTTTGAATTGGTTTTGAATGGCCCCGGATTAATTCAGATTGAAAACTTCCTTCGGATTGAATGGGAATGATTCGGAAAATTTCGTATTTGTTCGGAATAAATTTAAATCCGTGAAATGTGGAAAAATCAAACAAACTGTCGTGAAAATATTTTTAGTTTTTCATGTTTTTATAAAGAGTTCCACACTCTCTAAATCTGAATTAGTGAGAAGTCGGTCACTAATTTATTTTAGTGAAAATTTTTACTAATTATTAGTTGTATTTCATTGTTTCATTTAATAGTTTTGAACTTTTCACTAAAGTTTTAGTCATAAAATGATTAACAATTAGAAGAATTTTTCACTAAAGTAAATTAGTGACCGAATTTTCACTAATTCAGATTTAGAGAGCAACCCCCGTCCCTACAAAGCAGTCCACATAAACGTATACCCTTAAGGTAACTCAATATAAATTGTCACGTAACAGAAGAAAAATCTCTTTTTCGAATCCTATCATGAAAAATGGATTTAGTTGGAGAAATAATCAGAAAATAGAATCTGTCTTCATTACTCTTGTAATCTGATGTTTATCTGACGTCAGAGATCTCTGAAAGTCTACGCAATTCATCGATCCGCGTCGAAGATTTTTCTATGCTTGAGTCAAGCCAAGTTAAGATGAGTTAAGTTAAGAGTTTGACTGCTTAAAAACATATTTTAAGTATATTATTATGTTTTCCATATATAAAAATTTTCCATACATAAAAATTGTATTCTGAAAATACAAAAGAAATACTTGACATTTCTTTAATTTGGTCCTTTTGGTTCTTCTCGCCCTTCTGGTTCTTCTATTTCAGATTTAGAAATTATGATTGCAAATACAGCAAGTTTGCAGTTTGAATTTTAATTAAGTGGGTTCAGAGACTTGAAATGTAATAATATCACAACTGGAAATGAGATTCATCTTGAAGTGACCTTAAGAAACTTAAAATGAGAGCGTCCATTTTTCATTCTTGTCCGCGTTCACACTTTTCAATCCTCGAGATAACCGTGAATTTATGACTTCCGTCTATCGCCCGAACAATTAATGGTAACTTTTTAGATAAGACTTCACGCGACTCACTCGGAAACATATAGAAAGATTTACGTTTCAGGGTATGAAGTTGACAATCGCGATTGGAATCCATTGTGTTTCACTGAAACTTGACTCTTGTTTCGATTGTGTCCCAATTCAATTGAATGATTTATGGATTAGAGTGACCAATACTGTTTCAAATCTTTCAATTCCGAACTTCAAAATTTATTATCGCTTTTATTTTGAATTTTAAGGGCATCCAGTGGATGTTATTCATCATTTTTTTCTGGTTATTGCACATTATTAGCTACCTGCATATAATTTCTCATAAATAAATTTCTCTCATAGAATTCTTACTCTTGCATATATTATATGTAGTTATTAAACCGAAAGCTGGTTATATATTCTATAATCTAAACGCAACTGGTGGTACATATAAGTTCATTGATAACAAAATGAATAAGTAGGTAATATAGTCATTGATGTTGTTGTGCAAAAACTTAACTGCTCAGTGTCTATCCTGTATGTATATATATATACATGTGTAATGTGTATGTACATATAAATGCGATATTCAAATGCTCAAGACCAAAGGTGTAACTTGTATTAAACTGATCTCAGTTTCACTTTATGTGCCATTAAAACGTGAGGTCTGATCTCAGATGCATTCTAAATGGGCAATATTATGACTTTTATGTCGCTTGGACTATTTGGCATACCAACTGCAAATGAGAGATTAGAATATGGGTGATTACACCATCTCTAGTATTGCTTAATTAAATAGTGTATTGTACATCAAGATCATGTATATTATATAATGGCCATGTATATCTATGCTCTAAAAACTAATGACGTCATAGATATATATAATATACATAATATCTATGAGCTGAAAATGGAATCTTCAAGTTCAGTTTTTATTAAATTGGGCTTTGAAAGGAAAAACTTTTTAAAGTTATAAGATATTTATATCGTCTTTATATATCTCGATGTCGTATTTTTTCAAATAAGTGGAAGAATATAAAATTTTATGTTAATAATAGATCAAATCCTGGTTTGAAGAAGAGAGAATATTATTACCAACTTTCTTATTTAACTTCTCTCTTAATTATTCATAGAATTAAAAAAAAATGTGTCATTGGAGTGTCACATTAAATGGTATAATGAAGACTAAGCTAAAATTTATGTTTGATAAAACTACATGTCATTTGTCAATTTACCTTGTGTAGTACAAAAAAAAATATTTTCTTACACTTCTTCCCTTTTCCGAGTCTATTTTCTTAACGAGCTCAAAACTCACGTCAATGCCATTAATAAAGAGACCGTGGAGTAGCTAACTAAATGGGACCCATGAGAGATACCTTCAGAAGTACCTTCAAAAGTACCTCGATCGTATAAATCCTTATTATTCTGATATGCATATTGCATATTCTCTTGTATAATTCATTTCACATGTACAGTTTCACAGTTTTCTATATACGAAATATGTTCTCAAGATATAAAGCAATTTTAAGAAAAGATTTCGTATGTGACGTACATGTTATATTCTTTTCTTTATTTTACTGCATGAAAATATAGAACTGTAAGCTCGACAACTGTTTCTCTGAAAGAATAAATCAGACTTTTTATTGAATCTTCCTTCCTTCTCGAAAATCGAGTTGAAGTTTTGTAAACTGCATTGGTTATACTTCAGGGAATGTACCATTGTTTGGAGAATTCTGAGAAACTTTGTGACTAAACTCCACTAGATGTCAAAACTCAAAGTTAGAAACAAGTCTACAGCGGTTTAGAGTCTGAACTAACCCTCACGTTGTACTTTCGCACCCCAAGAACCACAGGACAATATATCACAAAACCAGTTATTCGTCTAACGAAACTCAGTTTCATAATATTACGCTTTACAATAACTTGAGCTTCCCTCGAGAAAGAATGAATAACAGAAATGCGAGCAAATAGTTTTACTTAGTTTTGTATGTGTGTATATATTGTTTTACTGAATACTGGTGGAGTAATTATTGGTGTATCATTAATTGGAAAATTTAATACAAAAGAGATTGAATGAATTATCATCAGAAAGCCAATTGAATGATAGGCACTTGAAAACTGATCTCTGTGGACTTGTTCAACAAAGTTGGTTAATTTTAGAGTTTCACGAGAATTGCCATTGCAAATAGCTAAACGGGCCTCCAATTATACGATCACGAGTACCAGCAAACAAATTTAGAGAGAAATAATGTTGCTTTCAATAATTGCCTCGAATAAAAAAGCCAAACAAAAGTAGTGCATGAAAATATTTGAAATTAAATTGTTTGCACTACAAGAGCTAATTGGTAAACTGGGTATAACACATCCTAATTAAAAAAAAGTGTTTTTTAAAAATAAAATTTTAATCAAGCACAATAAAAATTGTAGTACAAAGTTTCGTTTAAACCTCCCCATAAAAGGATGTACCATACATACTTTCGAAGTATAAATCATTGCTTCGTTATCAGCAAAATATTAAAGTCTAAGGTGTCAGAATATTTTACTATACAGTCCCTTTTCTTAACACAACAATTTTCATTTTTTGTACTCTTAGGATTCGTGTTTTATAAAATAATTTTCACATTAGCAACAATAATAATAACCATAATGTGACAGAGAAGTCGAAAATTCTTAAGATCTATCATGATATTTAAAAATACTGAATCAATTAACAAGATATTAAACTATTAATATCAAGCACAAAAAGCTTGATAGTGATTATATATAATTGATATGAAGAAATAGTTATTGAAGTTTTATATATTCTCGAGAGACATCTTGAGCAAATAAACAGAAGTTTGTATATAAATTTGACCTAATTAACCATTTCTCTCTATAAATAACATGAGTTGAATTAAATCTTAAAAATGTTCTATTTTTAAGAAATATTTACAGAAACTGTACTAGAATGAATCTTACATGTGACTAAGTTCTGTCTCATTTTTTTCTCCTTCTGATAGAGCTTCAGTTAAAGGTGAACCATTCGTCAAAACTTCCACTTTATGATCTGACATCAATGATAGTCTTTCTTCCGGAAGCGATCTGCTTTCCTCTTTGCTCATGTCATAATTTTCTCCTTTTAAATTATTCTTCTCTCTTATTTCACTGAACTTTATACTATTTGGTACTTCGGACGCTCCTTCTGTGAAAAAGAATTCAAATTAAAAATTGAATTTAATATTTATTCACTTTAAAATAAAGCTACAAGAACTTTTAAAAAAAATTAAATTTACCGTTAAATTAGAAAGCATTCGAAGTTAATTTAAGTTAAGTTAATTAATTTTAAATGCTACTCATCTAAAGGCAATTAAAGTAGGAAGCTGCTAATTTGAAATGCTCTCTATTCAAACTCTAATGAGTTTTAGTCAACTTTTAGTTGTAAAGTTGTAAACTTGAAATTATAGAATTATGTTTCTAACTTGAAAACATTTAAACCAATTATACATTAATATTTAGTTACAGTTCATTTAAAGGATAAGAACTTACTTATTGATAAGTGACTTTGAGAATTAGTCTTTTGCAATTCTTGAAAACATTCAATTATATTTTCATCAGTCTCTAAAATATGTAGCGATTCAATATCGCCGAAGATTTGAATAGTTTTCATCACAGCTGGACTGAGGTTTAGAAACCAAAGTGGATGGTTTCGTGCCTCAAATTCTTTTCGAAGCCTTTCAATGCCCTGCAAAATAAAATGCAATGTTGTAAAACTTTAAAAAAACGTAAAACTTTTTTGTGTTTCCAAACTTCAACACAATACTTACCTTAATGGCTGTGTAGTCTACTCGTTTAAAATTCTGACAGTCAATAATACAAGGCAATCCCTTATTATTTGGCTTTTCTCCAATTTCTGATATTCTTTTCGTCAGGTAATTAACTTCGAGAAATTGGAGTCCATCATTTGGTTTAAGAAACAGGTACTTGTCCCCCAGATTTGTCTGCTCAAAAATTTGAAAAATCATTATATGAAAGCAAATTTTTGTTTTGAAGACATATTATTATATTTATAATATGTAGCGCATGTATTATATAATTATAAATAGAACAGTTGTAAATAATACAATTTATTATCCTCACAATTTGTAGGTATATTGTTTAAGCACCTTGCATTCCGACACGGTAATTTTGGGCCTGGCAGACTGAAGAAGTAGGTAAATGATATTGCAAACGGTGCCAAGAAACAGGCCCGTTTTTACGTTAACGAGAACGCAAGTTCCAAACGTTAAAAGACACGCTATAGCATCTACTCCTAAAAAATTATGATTTCTTCATTTTAAATATGTTTTTTAAATTTAATTTGTATATAAATATAATAGATATATAAATATGATAAATATATGAAATTAAATAAGTAAAGAAACCTACTGTTTCCTTTCCAAAGTAATGGCACTATTTTCCAGTCGATCATAAAGACAATTGCGCTTATCAGCACTGCAGCAAGAGTCGCTTGTGGGATGTAGTGAAAATATGGAGTTAAAAAACTGAGAGCAAGCAGTGTCATTGTACCTGAAAATGAAATAATAATTAAGATTCGATACAGAAAAATCCACAGAAATTTTCAACTCCCAATAATAAATGAAAATTTTCTTCATTCTTTTTTGGAAAATTAAATCAAATTAGCAGAATAAATTTCAGTGTAAGTCATGCATCTCGAGGAAGATAATGTTTAAATTTGCATGCATTACGAAGAACATGAATGTAAAAGAAGGCAAAAAAATTGTTTGCTATTTTGATCAATGCATTTCATGAAAAGTACTGGATCTATTTTTTATTTAAAAATTAGAGGAAATTTCCATGAACTTGGTAACATGACGCATAAAGTGCGAAGTAATTTATGGATGCTGTTTAAAATTTACAGGGATTAAAATATTGCAATACGTCGCTATACGTTTAGTCTTACGTGAAAAAGTAAACTTTCTTTAATAAATCGTAGTTTCAATTCATGAATCATGCAATTGGGTAAAAAATAATCCACGAAATGAGCGATAATATTTGTTTGACACAGATGTACACAGATGTTTTATCTTATTCATTTTGTGTTGAAGTTCTGCATAGTTATTTATCAATGTTTTTCTATTATCTAGAACTCGTCGCTTTTCATAATATATTTATGACTAATTCGGCACATTTTTCCTGTTTGTTTTAGGTGAGTCCATAATCCAGATTTCATCATTGCCTGGTATTGTATAATTTTTGTTTTTAATTCAGTATTACAATTGAAAAGCATAAACCACGTGAAATTGTGTGTTTGAAAAGGAATTTCTGATAGTTGGAAAAGAGAGATTGGTATTTATAGTCCTATCAAGATTGTAAAATTAATAATCCTTGAATGGTTACCTGAGTAAAGACCAGCCATTGGAGTTTGAACTCCACTTGCACTACTCAAGGCACTTCTTGTAAAAGAGCCACAAGTTGGCATCGAGGAAATAAAGCTGCCTAATACATTACAAATTCCAAGCGTTCTCATTTCTTGCGAAGCGTCAACCAAATCTCCAGTTGCTGTCGCATTAAATCATAAATTTGATATTAATTATAAAGAACGTATATTTGAAATACACACGTGTAAAGTTAATTTCAATGTCAAACATGACGTGTGGAATTGTGTTTTCTGCGGGTCTATTAATCACTTACCAAAAGCTTTGGCAATAGCTACATTCGTTAGAACAGCAACAAGTGGGACAATGATTATTCCTGAACCCAAATGAGAGCACATATCGAAAAATGTAAAAGTCTGGTTACCAACTTGAGCGGAGAAATTTGGCATTATAAAAGATGGCAGCCCTGATGTAACATTTCCTATAAAAATGATTATCATAGTTTCAATTTTCTAAAAATTTTATACTAGGAGAAAAAATTGTTTCTAAAATATAAATTTATAAAAACCTGAGAGGAGAAAAGGTTCGCGCCCTATGAGGCTTAAACGATAGGTCATAATCGTAGATGCCAATACGATTATTACGTTCCGACCAGTCGATAGGAACCATAAAATTCTTTTCGCCAACTTCCCTTTAGTGGAATTTTTATTGTCCTCCAAATTCTTACATTTAATATCTTTCAATTCCTATAAAGAGTGTGAAGAATTAGTCAAATATTTCACTCGGATTACAAAAAAATTCGAATGATTCTCTAATACTAAATTTCATTAGGAATTATGAAATTCCTAAAAATTCCATGAGGTAAAATAACTGACAATGAGCCATGAGTAATGATTTCATTAGTTGTTGATAAAAATGCTTAGAATAAAATCGTTAGTGCTAATAGTTTTGTTTCCCAATGGAAGTATTTTCAAGTTGAAAAGAATTAGTGTATTAGGTAAATATAAAGTAAAATTGTATGTTGCAATACTGACCCTCATCGAGAGAAGTAATATCACACTTGACAGTCCAAGAGCTGTATCAGTCAATCGAATATTACTGATATTTTGAAAAAGTTTAATTACACTGTCAATTACTGCTACGGCTTCGTACTCAATGCCCAGTAAATGTGGCAATTGATGCACGATTAAAATAACTGCTGTAGCAGAAGTAAATCCAGTAGTTACTGGAATCGATATGAAATCCACTATGAAACCTGCGAAATTGGAGTTTGATTAAACTAGGAAGTGGTCTGGAATTATCTGTTTTGTAAATACAAATATAGGTATAGGTATATATAATATTTTGATAATGAATTTACTAGATTATCCAATATCGTACTGATCTCAGTTTGGATTCAGTATTACATATATTCAAATTGATGATATATGTAATAGTTATACTGATGGGTAAAAAAATCTTCAAATTTTTCAATCGAATTATATGATTTTTTAAATCTCTTCAGAGCAAAGTATATCTAGTTCTATCTGGTTCGGTGTACCAATAAAAATTTAATGACAGTATACAAACCTAAATTAAGTAAGCCCATGGCCAATTCGACACATCCTGCTAAAAAACCGAGAAGTATCATAAAATCACGTGGCATCTCTCTCGCGAATTCTAGGGTTAGAAGTGCCATCAGAGAAGTTGGTCCGATCGATACTTCCTTAATACTTCCAAAAATGATGTAAATAAAGCCTCCCAAAAACGCCGAGTAAAGTCCATACTGTAAATCATTTTGAATACACACTTGTTTATTAAATATTCACTTAAAATGAAAAAATTTTTCTGTTCTGGGAATTTATTATATAGATAAACAGTAATGTAAATTCAAAATGCAATTAAAGTTTAATCAACTTCAATTTTGGACAGTCCGTGTGGAAAATTCAGGTCACATAAATATTCTCCATTTGAAATGTTAACGAATCATACATAATTTATAAATATAATAATACTAAAATATTAGATTGCAAATTTATGTATCTAATATCTTAAGTTCATCAATAAATTATAATACGTAATAATAATTATAAGTTCGTAATCTCTGCACCTTTAATTAAATAAAAGCGTCCAATTTGATTAAAAATTGGGATCACTAGACTGATTTGTCCGCCAAAAACCAGTTTTGTCCCACTGTGCGTCGTGGCTTATTCAATAAATTATGCAGATGAAAATTTTACTTGTTTACTTTTATATGAGAAGTATAAGCTGAATAAATTGAACTTTCAACTTGGGAGAAATATTCTACTGAGCCTCTCAATATATCTCAGTGTTTCTCAATCATTTTAAATAAATTTCGTTAAAAACAATCTTAGAAATGAAAATATATCCCATAAAAAATTTAAATTGAGGACATATGGAAAAAATGTCGATACCTGTGGAGTGAGTCCAGCAATTGCAGCATATGCAATACTTTGTGGAATCATTGTGAGGCCCAGAGTAATCCCAGCCAAAAAATCCGAAAGAGCTTGAAATTTGGTATATTTCGGTAACCATTTTGTCACAGGCACATATTTAGTAAGGAAATTTTGACAACACTTTGACGAGTCTTTCCTCACGTCGCTTGCTGACGACTTTATATTCACTTTCGGCATTTTGATCGTCGGTTATTCACTTATTCATAAATTCACAGATTCATAAAGTCGCCGATTTATTAATTAAAAAAGTAACTAATGGTGAAACTTTTGAAGCACTGAACCAATTATTAACCACTGCCAACAATTTGAGACTGACAAACATGCTCGAAAGCAAGAGTGTGTAACCTTATCACATCACATCCGCTATCTTCAAAGCGCATTGTAAACTCGAAAAATTCAGGGATAAGAGCGAGAGGCTCCTTCCAGCTACCTTGGCTTTCTCACAATGAGCGCTTTGTGTTGACACGTTGATAATAACGGTTGTGAGGTCGATACCCAAAATATAACCTTGGTTCTATGAATACACTTTCGATGATGATTAAGTGACGAAATTAAACTTCTGTAAGTGACGTAGACACATTTCTGCTCCGGCCTTCTTAGTTATTTGTTTGTCTACTTACTTGCTTGCTTAGTCGTGGAATACAGATACCGAACAGGAATAAAAGTATAAAAATATCGATAAAGATAAGGAGAACGTAAATCAATACTGTTGGGGGGAAGATCTCATGATCTGAGTTCAATGTTCCGGTTATCACTAGTCTTATAATATATACTTTTAGCAGCTTTTCCTTCATTTAAACCGTAAAACATATTATTCAGCATTTTCAGCCTTAAATACCGAGTTAGAAATTAGATTGCTAAAAAATAGATACTTTTCGTAGTTGACAAAGTGAAGACCGAACGGAGACTGACCTGACTGACCTGAACCTAAGCTTGGGTCCTAGCGACGAGGTTATCGAAGGAAAGGGAAATGCAATAAATTTGGGGAAAACCCTAGTACGATTTTCTATAAAGTACAACTAGAATATTCTTGAAACTATTTTGAAGGAATAATATTTTGAATTTACGGAATGTGATATTTAATCGCTAGATTGAAATATAAATATAATGAATATAAAATTAATAATTATAACAGGTGGTTACCACAAAACGTTTTTAATTAAATTGGATCTTTTTTGAGTATTTTGATATTTTTGATTTTAATTTCATAAATTAAAATGTTAAAATATCTACCAAGAAGAAAGAGCGCCGAAGGAGGTGTAATTGAAAAGAAACATATGTCTGAACTCAATCATATAATTCATATAGTGAAAGAGATATTTTTAATATAATAAAATGATTCGTGGAAGTGTTTTTTATGCACAAAGAATTCATTTAGTGAATGATTTCGAAGCTTATTATGTTATATCATACTATTATATGTTTTATAGAGATAGAGCCAATTTAAGAGCCAATTTATCTACAATTTGTAAAGATATAATGATTTTCCCGTAACCTATTACTTTTGACATAGTTCCTTATCTTGAGTTTATTTTTATCACTTTGGATTGTGTAAGTTCTTGTTATTGAAATTATTAATGCTTACGATTTATGCGTATAAAAGCGTTTAGTTACTTTTATAATGATTTAATTTTTATGTGCTCAAACGTAATACAAAGTTAGCAGTATCATCTGTTCTTGATGTTCTTGTGGAAAAATGTATACCGGTAGAAACTGGAAACCAATAATCAATCAACTCTATTCTTGGAAAATAAATAATTTAGTCATATCTTAAATTATGATGAGAAATTGCATAGAATTGATCTCATTGTTTTAAAAATGTGGTGATAATTTTTATTTAAAGTTGATTCTTCATAATGAAATATGATACTTTCGAATCAAGAAATATGTATAATGTATGTCTTTGAAACATTGTTTGTCACTTTATATCTTATATCTCATGAATCACGAGTTCTTAACGCGGAGTTCTCCTAATAATGATCTTGCACTTGTTCTTAATCTATTACATAATTTTTAATCCAATTTAAGTATTATTATTTTGATACGACATCAGTATGAGATTGTCTTTCCTTTTGTTTTTCTGTCTGAGTTTTATCTCTAATCTAAAAATTGAATAAGTACCGGATATATACCAGGATATTCTAAAATTTATTGCCAATTCCGAGATAAAAATTAGAGGACTAATAAAATCACTTCTTTATCTCATATTCCAGAAGAAGAATTATGATCTGGGACAATAAATCAAAAATATAAGAAAAACAAAATTAAAGCATTAAAAAAAAACATTTCCGGTAGAATATTATTATTATAACTATATCTGTATCTGTTCAATCAATAAATTGATTACTGAATCAGCGGAAAATATTTTTCCTTTGTAAAATTATATCTGGAATGATTACAGAACAAATAATATTATAATTTGAAAGCTTCAGTCATTTTCGATTCAAAATTGAATTAACAAAGGAATATAAAGGAATATAATTATAATAAAATATAACATCATTGATCAAAGGAATATAATTCAATGTCTAATCAAAAACTTTAAATTCACTTTGTAAAATACTGACTTAGCTCAATATTTGCTTCACACAATGAAAATTTTATGAAAAAAAAATGTTTCATTCAAGCATATTTATTTATTCATTTTCTTGTTTCGTCTTGCCAAAAAAAAATGACTATTCATTTCATATTTTTTTAAAGACGACTTGAGATAAAAGAATATAAAAGTATATAAAAGAAATTTAATCACATCGAATTAGCATCAAATCTAATAAGAAATTTTCTGATTAGATTTCGAATATTTAATTGTCAATAAGATTTTTATCCTTTGTAGTTTAGATTCCGAAACACGAATTCAAGAAATATACTGAATTCATACACTGCGTGTGCATACTCGTCTTTGTCTCTTTCCATTTCAGTCGACTTTTCGTTAGAGCTTTAGGAAACGAAGAAACCGGAAGAAAAGTGAGTCTGGGAAGCTAATAGCTGAAAGGCTTGAGCTTTTATTTACCTGAGGCTCTTGGGGGTTTTCTCTGTTCGCTATCGAGGGAAAAGAGAGCTAGTCAGCTCCAGGTGTTGAGGAAAAAAAGAAAGATAGAAATTAAGAATTGTGTAAAAAATGCTGCAGATCCTTTGGGAAATAGAAGGACATTAGAGGGAATTTTTCACAGGTAGCTTCATAAGACTTAGAAGCCACATGAAAGGTGCTTCCTGGTTTTGATTATAATTATCCTTGATTAAGGAACCTTCTATTTTCTGGGTGGCGCCTGAAACAGGAAATCGCGGATCGATCGACAAGCAAACAGGTACAAAAGTTTCTTCGTTCCTCTTTGCTTGCCGGTCTGGATAACCAACCACTTCCTTTGTCTGGGTGCCTTCATCCTTGCCAAATTTTCTAGGATATCGTGGATAGATGCTATGAACTTCGTAGTTAGTGGATGGTGTAGAGAACGAGATCATCTTAATTTAATTAGAGGCTTCAGCATATTGATAAAGTGGTTTTGGTCTCAGGAAGTTGAATTAAGTTTTTCCTAGATGATAAAAACTTGGACACTTGTTTTCTTGTTAGAATAGAACAGAATTCATGTTAGAATAGAATAGAATCTTCTCTATTCTAAAAAGATGATTGAGTCGAAGTCGCAATATCGTAACACCTATTCCGCACTCCTGATTTGTCGTGTTAGTATCGATAGGGACTTTCGACAATCGATACTTGCCGATCATTTGTTTGAATTTGGTTTTGTTAATCATCATTTTATCACGAGTCTAAACTCGAAATACATCGAAAATCTTAGTTTTAAAAAAGTAGTTTTATGGTAATATTAAAAATAAACAATTAACTAATTTATTATGACTAATTAATAAATTAATTTAATAATTAATTAACCAGTTTTTCAAATAATACTGTACACAACTATAAATGCGGTATTTTTTTTAGAAAACAAAACCACAATTAAACATCAATACAACTGTAAACGTAGTTAATTTTGAAAACAGTCTAACAACTATTATTTTTTATAAAACAAAACACATGTTGTAATTATTTAATTTATGAAATATAAGGAAACTTTTTTTATAAATACTAGCAAACCAAGAGACGCGCTACTCGCGCATTGTTTTATTTTTCTTCTTACAATTTCATTCAAAGTCATTCAAAATCAAAATCCAATCAGATTTGAAACTATATTCTATTCAAGATTTTCGAGACATTTTTAGAGAGGAATTTCGTAGAATTTTATGGAACTTTAAGATATTTCGTGAAATTCTAAAGGAATTCATGCAATTTTAAGAGATTTTTAAGAATTCTAAGGGATTTTAAGAGTTTCTAAATGTTTTGAAATTTTGAGGAATTTTAAGAGGTTTTTCTGATATTTAAAAGATTTTGTGAGAATTTTAAAGAATTTCATGGAATTTGATAAGATTTCCAATAGTTTTAAGGGACTTTATAGATATAAAGGGATTTTCAATGTTACCGTAAAATATCAAGAATTTTCTGGGAATTCTAAGAGATTTTCAAGTTTGTCATGGAATTTTATGGAGAGATTTCAAAAGGTTTTTTACAATTTTTCAAAGATTTAGTAGAATTTAAAAGGATTTCAAAGGCTGTACATTTAAGGGCTTTCAAGAAAGTTGATTTTTAAAAGATATTATGGAATTTTTTAGATTTTATATGGATTTTTATAAAATTTCTAATAATTTTAAAAGATTTCAAGAGATTTTTTTAATTCTGAAAAGATTTTGTAGAATCGTTAACGATTTCATGAAATTTGAAGATATTTCTAATATTTGTAATGGGTTTTAAAAGATATAAAAGGGATTTTAATTATTATTATAGAATTTGAAAGAATTTTAACATAGATTTTAAGAGATTAATGATTTTGTGTGAAGGTTTTCGTGAATTTTTAAGGATTGCCAAGTAAATGCGCGCGCGTTCGTTCTTTTAGAATAGAATAATGATAAAACTTGCAAGTTTGGAGGTGTACCTAATAATCTGTAGCCGAAATTGTTTTTAGTTCTTGACATTTTCGAGACTAATCACAATGAGGTTTGTGCGGTAACGTGTCAGTGCACCAAGGAATTGCAGAGCTCCCAGTAGGGGTCCAACGAAATTGCTCTGCACCTCAGGGCAGTCAGAGCAACGAGGCAATTCTCTACATCTTCTAAATGCATTCTAGAGTGATCTCTGAGAAGAGGACCTCTAACAGGGCTTGGCAAACGGGTTTCTAATTTCTCTACAAGGGTTCCTGTTGCTCCACTTTCCAAAAGCTTCTAGCTCAAGGGAAGCTGGAAGAGTCGTTACGTTACAGAGAGCAGTTGCATCCATTAAAGAACTTTCTATTTCTTATTTAGGAAGTTTACTTTATTCGTCCTCAAGATTATGCATGTCATTTGCATTTTATGTGGTTATTGTTTTGATAAATGAAGTCTCAGTGTTATTTATAACCTTTTACGTGAAGTGAATAGGAAATATGATCATGGACACTTGTATTTCATAGTAACGTAAAGTTTTCATGTTTATGGTATGTTTTTCAATCTAATATTAAAGTTTTTGCTCCCAGACAAATTTTCAGTTGGTTCAAATCGGGTTAAACAAATGTTTCTTTACATTGTTAATGAAACCATAAAAAACAAGGTATAAAAAGCATACTTTAGCCAAATTGGGACCCGGTATATAAACAAGCGACTCTAATTAAATTTTAATTGCATATTTTGTAGCATTAGCTTTGAAATGTCAACCTTTTTCCCAATTAACTCTAACTTGCGAAGCAGATCCTTTTAATTGTTTTTAAACCAAAATCAGCCTTGCACATGATGTTTCTTTCTCTGGGCTTTTAGTTTTTATTGCTTTCATACTATTTCATTATATAGAAGAATAATTATGTAGTAGAAATTACGTTGAAATGTGTCTAAAAGGTTCCGCTTTGCGATTTTATAGGATTAAACAAGAAACGGGATTTCATGTTCCGCCCAAATGTTCATCCGACCTCTTCATCTTAAATTGATACGTTTTACGATCGGAAGATCAATAGAAAAGTAAAGATCTATGTATTATATCTTCCGGGGGAATTCGGTCCTAAGCCAAACTCCGGATTCAGCTTTGCTGTAACGAACGACCCATTTATATAAACCGCAAGGCTGGTTTATCTACAAAGTTAGGTCAACTAGTCAGGCTAGTTGTGGGACACCCGCCACACTATCTTATGCGGTTAACGAGTGAGCGAATTTACGAAAATGTCTGGCCTTCCTAAGCGTAGACAGTGTCATCTCTAAGGTAGTTGTGGTAATCCGTGGTTTATATCAACAAACACCAAACCCTTATTCTGCCCTTGCTACAAGGGTATTGTAGGGTTCCAGCAAACGAGCAAAAGTCATAGGTGAGGGGTTGAACTGTTGTAGTCGTTGGAAATCCGGAACTCCTACGGCGAGTATAGTTGGGCATGTGTTGATACGCATATATACAGTACACATAGATGTTTATATATATCTCCGAGGTATTTGTCATTGGTACACACCCGTTGTGTGCCGTTAACGACACCGGGTTGTTTCAATTGTTTCAGCCTTCCTATCAAAGAAAATTTTCCAAAGCCGAGAAGAGAAAGCGACACAAACTCAGCAAATAATCTTATGTTCTCATTTAGCCTTTGGAATTGTGGAATTGCAGGTTTCAAACTACAATACCAAGTCCAATTAATGACGTTATCGTCGTCATCGAAAATTATCTAAAGAATTAAATGAACAATATTGTCAGAGTTGGCAAAGACCATGTAGATTATACTGTTTATGAACATTGTTATTGGCGCCATGATCGTTGCCGTCTTGACGGTGAACCATTGTTATCGTTGCAACACCCATCTCACATGATCGCTGTGATCATATGAGGACGCATCACTTATTGCTTCCTCATAAAGAGGAAGCTTTGTAGTCATTAAATTTTCCAATATTTTTTAAATGGTTTCATTTAACTTTCCTCAGTTGAGAAATGTCTAATACAAACGTTCTAATCAATTTTCCGGATGTATATGTATATACATATGTCGTCGATTTTTATCGCCACTATAATTTGAAGACAGATATAGATAAATTCATGAAATTTGTAGGGTTTATTTGCTCAACCTTATCTCAAACTTCTATCTCAAAACGTGCCCAAGGATTTTTCAAAATATTGAATTTAAAAATTTGTATGTACATTTACAATTTTTGTAAAATTTATTTGTCGACTATAAGTTCTCAAATAAACAAAATTCAAAGATTCCTTGTGTCCAGACAAATCGATTGACGTAAGATTAATGCTTTTAATTGAATTTGGACATAAGCAAGTATTCTAAATGTTTTCAATTAAATATTCGTTAATAAAATAACAGATAATAAGTACGTTATAATAATATTTTAATACGAATAATAATTTACAAGAAAATGAATTTAATAACTATATAAACATTTTTCGACGTGGAAAATTATCTTTAGTAGTCTAACGAATAATAAATCGCGAAAAAAGGGCAATAATTAATACAAATTTGGGAATTTGAAAACGCAGAAAGTTAGTGTTTATAGTACCCGAAAAATCAGGGGTAGAAAGAAATCCTGGAAGAACCATATTTTTAGTAAAACATACACGGGAAAATTTCCACACGGAACTGCTGCGCTTATCTTTTGTATTTTGATAGGGGGTTTCGGTATTTAAATAGTTTGTAGATAAAACACTTAAGATGTTTGCTTCGAATGGAAATTTTCAGTAAGGAGATTACCAGAAATACAAAGTTAGGTTGAAAAAGTACCACATCAGGAATAATAATTATAGAAAGGAATGTGTTTATCCTTGATTCATGCCCTTATTCGTCATTTTACACTTTATTTATTACTATAGTGAATGATTTATCTGATCGTAAATGTTACATGCATCTTGGCGATAATAATTACTATCATAGTCACGTATCACTTAGGTAATAATTTTACAGATTGTCGTTATCGGTATCATTATATCGTTATCGTTATCATTACGTTCGCAGTAGTTCGCACTGTCAGTTCCTATAATAAAAAAATTAAACTTTTATTATTCATTTATTCAGTCGCTGGATGCTCAACAACATATTACGCCAAAAATATCATGCAATGAAAAATTTATCAGTTCTCATATCAATTTTAAACGAATTACCTGTGCCGAATTAAAACTTTTTAGGAGGTATCACATCCCTGTGGCCTTGTATTTAATTTGAGTTGTACGACTCGTAAACGAGAAAGGGGAAAACAGACGAGAAGAGTAACAGCAAGTGAGTGAGAAAGGCGAGTGCGGATGTAGAAAAGGGGCTTGTGGAAGTAGAATGCAACGTGACAAGTAATTACAGCGAGTAATTACTCGTTTGTAGATACGAGTCACCGAAGCAGGACTGAGCATAGAGGGTGTGGGTGTTTTAGGGAAGAGGGAAAGGAGGTGAAAGAACGCAGAGCGGTTTTAGTGAAAATCGAGAGGGAGTTCTATTTTATTAGATTTTACTCGGCAGCGGCACTCGAAAAGTACTAGAGCTGTGGCATCGTTTTCACAGGATTAAACGGATTCCAAGGACTTTCTCATAACCTGGGGGAGTTTCTCCTTCGTGATAAACAGAGTGTTAGTCCATAAACCCCATAAGCCGGGCTGATATACTAAGCTTATCAAAATTGGAGACAACACTTCTTGTGTATGTCAAGATTAAAAAAAACTGTTCATACCTTTCTCTAGTTTAAATATCTAAATTAAATCTTGAAGATTATAGAAAAACAATTCCCTTTCTCAATTTCCCTTCTCAACATAAGAAATTTTAATAAGGTATTATACTCCGTATTATATTTTGTAGCGTTTTATATTTTCTGTAAATATTTTGAACGGGGAATTCTGGAGAGAATGGTAAAAAATACGTATAAAATCTTCGGGAGCTTTCCACCCTCTTTTCTTTTCCAAACAAACCAAGCTTTCTCGCAACACTGATCTTTTGTTTGTTTCTGAGTGCATGTATGTAACGCTGTAACCGCTAAAGGCGAAAGGAATTACAATAGCTGCCACGGTTGGAAACGCGAAACTTCAGAGACGGGAAAGTAGTTGTGGTCGCACGCCGGAACACCGGAAGTCGGTGGACGGGTAGTTTGTTTCAGTGCGATGGGCTCGCGTTTGTTTCGCTTTATCGCGCAGAAAATTAGTCTCGATCACGCGTTACGAGGGAAAGATTTATTTTCCACTTTTCCCGTCCGGATCTGATTCGATAATAACTTGACGGAAAAGCGATGAAAACTTGATCGACTCGCTATGTGAAATACGTTCATTTCATGTAACATGCATATTGCACATCATACGGTATGAAAAAGAGAATTAGAAATAGGATCTGAATCAATGTACACGTTTCTTGTGAACTGAAATTAGTCGTTCAGGATTGGATTTACCATCTTTACTCGCTTTGGGATCTAAAGATTGCTCTCGTAGTGTAATAAAGCGACCTCGTTCTCGTTTTGGTGCAACTATCTAGTCGGTAATCCCTTCCTTCACTACTTCAGGAACGCATTAGAATTTAATTACAAGGTAAATTAAATGACTTTAGTTGACGAAGATGTGCTTCCGTTTTCCTGTCGCTAAAGGAACAGCTGCGAAAGGTGAAGGCAAATAAAATAATTTTCACTTAAATGCTTCTGGTAAGCATTTCACAAAGTTCTTTCTCCATATTATGAAAGTAAATTGGAAGAAAAAATAGGTTTAAAAATAAGAATCCTATCTTAAAAAAATTGTGTCACGAAATGTCTCGAAAATCTCGCATACATTGTTGTTGTAAACCTGATTGGCTTTTGAATTACTTGAAGTTGAATGAAAAAAAAAAAAACAAACTAACGCAAAAAATTTCAGGAATCCTTTAATATTTCACAAAATCTTTTATAATTCATAAAAATCCTTTGAATTCTCTTAAAATCATTTAAGAATTGTCAAAATTCCTTACGATACTTAAAACTCTCTGAAAATTCCTCGAAATTCCACGAAAAATTTTTTAATTCCTTAAAACCCTAGAAACTGTTTAAAATATCTTAAAATTCCTCCAAATTTTACAACATTCAAAATCCATTAAATTCCTTTAAAATTCCATGAAATATTCTGAAATCACTTAAAATTCTACAAAATCAATTAGAAATTCTAAGATTTCTTTGAATTTAGTGAAAATTAGTTGATAAAACGTCAAAATCCCTTAAAATTCTTAGAAACCTTTTGAAATCCCTCTGTAAAAAGATGGTGTCACAGAATTTCTTGAAAATCTGGGATACATTATTGTTGCAAATCTGATTGGGTCTTGAATGACTTAAAATTGTAAGAAGGAAGACAAAATAGGTAATAAATAATCGGTGTTGGTTTACTAGTCTTATTAAAAAGGCAATAACTTTGAAGAATGAAATTTATACATTAATTTCAAATTTTTATGATGCTTCTTTTGTTTCAGATGCACTTCAAGACAACGGTCGTCATATCTCCATCTAAGGTATTTGGAAAATTACGTATCTTGAAAAAAATTCATAAAGTTTCCACAATATAAATTGCTCGTAATCTCCGTTGACAGTAAACGAATAAGAGAAACGTGCGAGCTCCATTTTTATGGTCCCTTTTTTCAATTCCGCTTCACTACCCATTTACTCCATTTATATGTACAGGGTTATACTCGCTTTCAGTAAAACTTGAGATGAATTTGGACGCCACCCAAAACCGTTTGCAAATGTGTATAAGTCCGCGAAATATTTCACAAGAGCAGAAAGATTTTCAGATAAAGGGTCAATGGGATTGTAGGTTTTGGGTTGATTTTACGAGATAAATCTTGTTTCAAGAGAAACGAAACTCCTCACCCACTTTAACTCTCTCTTTTTCTATTTCTCTCTCTTTTTCTCTTTCTCTCTCTTGTCTTTCTGATTTGCTGTAGCTTTTCTTCATCCATTTAAATTTGCATGCATTATTTAAATTAAACCCGTTCTCTAAGAGATAAATCACAATTCATTCTCCTTTTTGCATCATTCGCTGATAACGGTCATTTTAAGAAGTAATCAGTATTTTATTTTTGATTATTTTTTTATTAAGAGCTTCAGTAGTTAGAAAATTAAATTATATTTTAATTGTAATAACGAACATTCTTTTGAATTGTGTTAGATTCTTAGTAGACGTCTAGATCTGAAATGAGATCATTAATCTTAAAAAAGTGACGAGTAGAATTTTCCAGTGCACAAGTATTTCAAGTTCACCGCGTCTATTGAAACGGACTTTGTATACACTCCTCTTTTTACCTAATGCGCGTAATATTGTAAAAAAATATTGAGCATGTCTATTCATATATGTAGAGTATATGCATGTTTAATTGCTAACGACCAAAAGCCTCATCTTGACATTTTTCTCATTTCCTCGAGAATTTTTAATTAATAACCTTCCAGAAATATTTTTTAGTACGTTTTTCAACTTCATATTTTTTAAGTATATTTTTCCTTTTATATAAAATCTACATATTCCTTAGTTAAAACTGCCGTTTTTAAATTCAGAAGTTGGATTCTTCTTCTACTTCTCGTGGAATAAAAATCTGTCACCTATATAGAAACTTTTCTCGAAAATTCTTTCTCCTGTGCTCTGGCGGGAACAAAAAAGCAAAAGCAAGGGAACGTGCAAGCACTTTCTAAAAAGAAGTATCGGGTCTCCTTCTACCGCCCAGATCATAATCCCACACCGAGGTTACAATATCAAAGGCGCCTTACAGTTTCAGTTTGTGCACAAGAGCGTTTTCAAGAGCGTTTGAATTTAACCCCATAATTAGCGCGCCACTGACGCTTATAAGTGGCGTCCAATATACACGTATTACCAAGGTACGTGGCTAATGGCTACCCTCTGGACTCTAGGGTCTGTGGATATGATGTGTGTAATGTGTGTAATATGTATATGTACATTTATACCACGGACACACACTCAGCCACACTTAATCGCTTATAAAGGCTCTTATGGTGATATCTGCATACATGTGACATTACTTTGTGCCACGTGGGAGTAGTAGGTCTAATATGCAAGTCGGATGGTGACCTGTAAATCACGTCCCTCGGCTATTCCCCACATCCAGATGCTTTCCTATACTCTATTCAAATTCTCCGAAACTCAATTCCTTTTCCAAACCAAGTACTCTGTAATTTCTGACTTTCCCTATGTCTCGACTCACCCGTTTGTATAAAGCGGCGTGGTTCAGCCTTCTAGCATTGTTTCCACAGTTGCTTTGATTAAAGTTTTATATTACATATTATAAACCGTAAATGTAAACATTTTATGGCATTCATACACCTATAATAGCTCCGTGAATTATAGAGAGGCGTTTATACTTAAGTGTCATGTTTGAGCAAGAAATACGAGAAATGAGCAATAACGATTTATGCTCTTGTCTGTTTTTTTTTTTTATTAAATCTCATCTTGTCTCATATTAGTTTCGCCAACTTTACACTCGTAATAATAAATTGGGTTGAAGTTTCAGACATCTAGTTTGATGACTTTTTTATTTTTACATTCATTGGAATAGAAATTTTTATATATTTACCTAGCGTTGTCCGGTATTTTAAGAGGTTTCTTATGGAAACTTATTATTATTATGCTTATAGAATTTAAAGGATTATTATTCAGGATTTCAAAGACTTTTTTTTGAAAATTTGAATTTCCGGAAATATTCAAGGATCTTATATGAGATTTCATGTGATTTTTAGGAATTTAAGGGACTTCAAGAAATTTTAAGGGCATTTCCTAGCTTTTATTGGATTTTATAACATTTTAAGGGACTTCACAGGATTTTACGCCTTTTTGGGGATTTTATGAAGACCCAATTTTACATTTCGTGGGATTTTAAGTAATTTTAAGGGATTTAACAATGTTTTATTGGACATAAGCAATTTTAAGGACTTTTATGAGCTTTCAAGGGACTTTATGAGATTTCAAGAGATTTAAAGAGATTTTACTAGACTCCATGGAATTTTAAAATATTTTAAACGATCTTAAGACATTTACAGAAGATTTTCAAGATTTTAAATATAATAATTTCAAGTAATTCCAAAGTATTTTAAGTAATTTCATTTGATTTCGTCTAAATTAGAATTAGTTTCTTGATTTTTTAAAAAATCCTTCAAAATGTCTCGAAATCTTTTGAAAAACCCTCAACTCTTGAATTCTTTTGAAATCAATTGAAATTCCTTAAAATTCTTTAAAGTTCCTAAAAATCAAATGAAATTCCTTAAAATTCTTTGAAGTTCTTAAGAATCAAATGAAATTCCTTAAAGTATCTTGGAGTTCTATAAAATCATTTAAAATCTTTATGAAATCCCTTGAAATTCCTTTGTCACTTAAAATCCCTTAAAATCCCCGGCAACTCCGGTTCAATTTCTGCTACTAAATAAATTTAAATAAAAAATGTTTTGGGAACTCTTTTTTATATTCTTAATCTAATAAATATTAAAAAAAAAAATAAAAAAAACTCCGTCAGACTATCGGAAACTTCAGCCTAATCAATAATAAATATTTTTTACTAAAGATAAGCCATTTACATCCGTAAATGGCCTGATTTCAAAACAAAATTGCTCTTATGGTAAAAGATCACATCCCCTTAAAAACCTTTAAATCTTCTGAAATTCTTTAAAATTTTTTAAATCCATTGAAATTCCGAGAAATACCTTGGAATCTTTGAAAATCATACAAAATTTTCTTAAATTCTTTGAAATCTCCTGAGATCTACTTTGATTTTTTAAATATCTGGAAAAATGAAAGAACTCTCTTTTAAAGGATTAGCAAATGTTGTGGTATACGGTATTCATGATGCGGTGTTATAATTTAGATTCATATTCAGAGAATTTCTGATTAAAATCTCATATTGCAAATTACGAGGGCATAAGGGTCTTGGTCTCCAGATCCCAACTGTAACACATTTTCATTCTTATATTGTGTTCATTGTTGGAGTAGATACAAAGTAAAGCTTTAAGTATCAAACACAGTGTTTAATTAGCTAGAGTTTGTTAATTTAGGAGGACTTTTATTGACCCTTTTATGATAGAGTTTACGAGATAATCTGGGTCATGTTTCTACCTTGGAAAGCTATAGTTTATGATATAACTTAGGACAAGAGTCTTTAGAGAGCTGAATTAAGTCTCGTAAGTGGTAATAATGTTTCGTCGAGGTTCCAGGATTATATATAGTTTCGTTGTTCGTATCTCAGTTACCACATTGAAAATAAAATATTAATATTTTTCTAGCGTGCTTATGTATAAGGCTTGTTAATTTTTTAACAGATGCATAATTTATCCATTTTATGCAGAGCTTCTTTTCATGGTAGCAATCTTCCTTTCGCATCATTTACTTTCTCATGTCCCTACTTTTGGCAAGAGAATATCAACAAACTCATCAAACGCTATCTCGTCTTTACAGATAGAGAACAAGTAAGCTTGCAAGCTCTTTAAGATCTCAGTTAGGATAAGAGAAATTCCCCTTTCTTCTTACAGCTTTCACGTTCTCTTTCTTGTCTAAGTGACTCTGGGAAAGAAAAATGGTAAGACGAGAGATTTCTCCTTAGAAAACAAAGGTCGCCAAGTTCGTCGCCAAGCTTGAAGACTTTGAATGTTGTTTCCAAGAAGAGAGCTTGAATGAGGAAACTTTCTGCTTAAGCTCGTGCCTAATTTTATTCCTTGTGTGCGAAGGGAACATAACTTGAAATTTCGGCGTACTCTGACAAACAACCTATAGAATATTTTTATTTTCATTTCCAATTTTAATAATTGCTATGAAAACGATTCAAGCATTAAACCAATATATCTATGTAAATCCATTATAAATATTTAAATACACTTAATAACAGTTTGCTCGTAACAGAATGACGTCCATTGAGATAAAATAATTAGTTCATTTGTATGCCAACATGCTCTGTTGACATTATTTCTCTTCTGTATCAACGCGCGTTATTCGTACACAGTGAGGCATATACAACGTCCAGTAGATGCAGTCAATATTGGTCAGACAACTGAATAGCTAATTTTTTTCGGCTGAGTCAACATACGACAAGGATGCAAATTAAATGTTTTGTTTACCTCGAAACATTTGATCCACTCAATATTCCTTAAAACACCATTTTTTTTATCTTTTTCAAGTAACAATAACTTGCATAATAATTGAATAAATAAAATACTTCATTGCTTTAATTAAGCATATTACACAGAAAAAAGGTCTAGTTTTCGTTACAGTATAAATCCGTTGTTAGACATCACATCGTTCTCTTCATCGTACTGTAAATTGACTATTTTGTGTACAATTGTACATATATATAAAGCCGCAGAAAGAATTCTAGAATGATCCTGCTGGTTGTAAGCTGAGAATACGGGATCTGAATCCTAACGAGATTTACGAAAGGATAACATCGTTCTGACTACTTCAAGATAAGTATAGGTGTACATGTCGTAAAAGAAAACAGAAATTGTCACGAAAAAGAAGACCAAATTCAAAATTGGACTTGTACAAGTTCTTCACCAGTTTACAAAAAGTTATATCCATTTCTGACCTTTCAACCGGAAAAAAGGAAAACTAGGTCAATGAAAAAATCGAATATGTTTATTTCTGTTAGTCACAGTAATAAAACGGAATATTTTTATTACAAACCACGACCATAAACTTTGTCAGAGTGGTTTCAGGATTTTCTCCCTTTCAGGATATAGAGAGAAGTCTGATGCGTTTGTATATAACTGTAGAGTGTACATTCTGCAGTTACTTTCCACACCACTTTCTTGTTCTTTTTCTTTTCTCTTCGCGCACGGTGTCGCAGATAATAGGATATTGGAAAAGCCGATACTTCCCAACTCGCAGTATCGGTAACGCCATACCAGCTCTACTCCTAGTGCTTTATAGTCTTATACTATCACCACATCAGCACATTTTCTCAAACCCCGAGCCATACGCATGCACGCATTATTTAGTGTGTAGCTAGCGAATATTTACATATTTTAGATGAAACATTTGTATACATATAATATTACTTTATATCAGTACCAGAACCGTAAATGTGAATAAAGCTCTTTGGACTTGGAGTCTCCTTTTTCAATTTGAAGTTTATCGTTCATTTATGGAATATCGCGGTTATAAATTCTGACATCAGAGATTTAAAGTAGCAGTTTTCAGATGACTTGAGCTTTTTCAAATGCGGAAACTTTTAATGAGGTTCAGGCTAACCATAATAGCAACATTTGATTAAGAAAAAAGATGTATCAGAAGTTTTTAACGTTCAAATGAATGAAATATTTTTTCCTAATTTTATTTTATACAAAAATATTGTTCTAACTAAAAATAATATTAGACATTATAATTTTAGGGTGGTTCACATTTCAGGGAAGTCAGGAAAATGTCAGGGAAATGCGAGTAGTTGTCAGGGAAAATAGAAGTTGCGACATTTATGCTAACTGTGTTATTTTTGTCGTGTTATTATGCATATATAACTTTTATAGTTTATTTAATAAATTTTAGAAATTATCCAAGGATTTCGAAGGTTTATAAATAATTTCCAGATATTCTTTGAGATTCTCTATGTTTCTAATGATTTCAGGACATTTTCAATAATTTTAAAGGATTTTAAGATTATTGAAAATTCGTGCGAATTTTTAATACATTTTTGTTAGGGAAATTTGTCTGAAAATCAGGGAAAAGTCAGGGAAATTGAAAAATTGAATCTTGTGGCCTGGCCCTGAATTTCTTTCATGCAGAATCATTTTCAATGCAAATGCATCAATATTTTAAAACAGTTTTTTGTTTAAAATACAACAAATACAAAAATTCGTTCATTTTAACGTTCATAACTTTTTAGTAATGAAAGGAGGGGTTTCAAAATATTTCAAAAGGAGTACACATGTTTTGTTTATTATCCTATTTAGACTGCATTATTTCATGTTTATTAAAGCTTGAAGTGATATGAAAAGTGTTTATATGAAACTATCTTGAACGCGATATTGCTGTGAGTTGTGCACATTTGTGTGCAGGAAATAGGAGATATTTCAGGCTGTATCTGGGAATCTGAGTGCTACCTTCTCTTCGTATACAGTTACATTTGTATATATGTATTTGATAGTCCTGGTAACACCATCTTGAAGCCGTCAAACTGAAGACACGAGGATGTAACGTATCAGAGAAATCTCTTCGATATTCCAGTCCATGTTTTTGTAGCACGGATCTGTCGCATTTTATTTTACGGAAATCTCCGACTCCAGGAGACTTTCATCCTTTGAAAATACCAATGTCGTTTACAAGCTCTAAAGAATCTGGAAAACGCAGGGAATAATCTGTGGGTAAAGTGTTCGTCATCATTTATTTTTTTCGAAAAGATCAATTAGCAGGGTTGAGATAAAAAAAATTTATTTAGCAATAGAGTGTTACAAACTTTCGAAGCATCTAGTAACTTTTTTTTCTTAATAATTTTAACCAGAACTTGTTTTGAGTGTATATTAACTTCTGCAAACCCACAAAAATTCTCATTAGCACAAGAATTCCCTTTTTTCATTTCCAAGAGAAAGTCCCATGTAGAAAAGTGCAATTTAGAAAAGAGGTTCATTTAAAACAAGACTGGTAATAGTGCAAGAAAACAACTTGCCAATTAAATCGAACCCTTTTAGTTCGTTCTCCTCACGTATCACACCTTCAGAGCTTCAAGTTCGTCTGATGTGGCATTCTTGGAAAGCTGTAACCGACTATACCTTCCTCTCCTTGGCTATATATATTCCATTCCTTCTCTATATCCCTTTCCTTTTCATGAACTACCCTTCACGAGTTTACTCTTGCCTTGGGGATTTAAAGAGAAAGGAAATGCTTCACTTAAAAAAAAAAAGAAGCAAGAGATCGACAAGGTGGAAAACGGTAGAATAGGAACAGAAACTGAGGTTCGTTGAAAAAGTGTTCGAGAGGGAAAGAAAGGAGTACGAAAAAAAAAAGATTTTTTTCCACTTGAAGGGACTCAAATATATAAACTCTTTATAGTCATATTGCTCACTAGAATAGAGGAAATTTTATTTATTAGATTGACTAAACTTCTCCTCTCTTCTCTGTAGCTAACTATATTAGATCTTCTTCTAATGAACTACCTTTCACTAGTCTACTCCCTCTCAGGAGATTTAAAGACCCACGAGAGGCACCTTTTTGGTGAAAAGGAGGCGAAAAGATGAAAAACGAAAAAAAGTGAAGATGAAACCAGAGTACGTCGAGAGGGATATGAAAGAAGGAAAGTGGGTGTAAGAAGGAAGAAGGAACATGGGTCCGGAAGAAGACCAGACAAAGGTGGGAGTTGCCTTTTCTCTTTTTCACTTGACGCCATTTATTCTTTTTTCATCCTCCACGCGGCACTTTCTCGGAAAAGGGTCGCTCGTCTAGTTGGAGAATTCTCAAACGAAATAGTGTCGTCTCCCGTCTCTCCTTTTTATTCTCTCTCACATCTGCTTTGCATTTTCTATCTCTGCATATATCTCTTCCACTTCTCTTTGTAGCAATAAAACGAGACTGTTTCTGCAAAAACTTATCTATCAGTGTCCAAGGATAATTTCGTTTTAAAGTCTTACATAGTTTGATTGCTCTGGAGATTTTCTTTACCTCATTTTGAAATGATGAGGAAATTCTGGGGTGGAATAATGGGGGAGTATAGAATATGGAATATGGTATATAAAAATATGATTCGACAGGATGAAGAGGGACAAAGAATCTGAGAGACCTCGGGTATCCACAGGTTGGATAGATCACAAGTGACGCCTTTAAAGGATGTTACATTGAGATGCAGTGAGGTCGATATTTCAAGGAGTGACCTGTTTTCTGGGTCACGTTTCTAAAGGTGCTTGATGGAGATTTTAAACCCAGCAAGTCTCGACGATATTTTTCATGCCAAACTTTTGGTGGAAAGCGCTGCAGATTCAGAAATTGCCAAATTTGTTCCCTATTATAAGGAAGGCCCTAAATATGGCCCTAATCAGATCCTTATTACAATTTCTGCATGAGTAATCATTAATTCCCGGAGAAAACTTCTTACGAAAAAATAATTAGACATCGAAATCGCTTTGCTTTAAGGGTTGTCAGTTGTGTGTTACTTGCAATTTATGTTACCAGGAATCCTGTAAGAACCGGATTGAGGACAAAAGTGCACTTCCGCTCCACACATTCTTGTTGAAATGTCTATATATGGGTTTGGTATGTAATATTTGTACTAGGTGCCAGAAGCATGTTGCCGATTGTATCGTATTTACGTCACAAGTCCTCGTATCGAGCGCACACGAATATTTGCCACTTTGAAGTTTCTTGGTTGTTAATGATTTAGATACCAGCTCATGTTTGAATTCTAGGAAATTACATACTGAGCTGTACAGTTCTGTTACTCGAACTGAACTCATTAGTTCATATTAAAGATGAAACACAAACACGGAGGAAACTTTATATTGAGGATATGATCCAGTAAC